>BJCM01272091.1:8715-31389 GCA_018326385.1 Flaveria bidentis | reverse complement strand
AACATATGCACTAACAACATAACAATAAGTAGCATGACATCTCATAAAATTTATAGTCAATTGCATCATATTTATTTGAATTACAAAAACATTTACTAAACAATTATGTGTAAAACATCAAGTAAACTATGAAAAACCTAATATTAACCAATATTACACGAATGTAAACCAATGTAAACTTATGTAAATCAATATTAACCAATATAAAGCAATCTGTAAAACAAATATAAAGTGATGCAACTTACTATTACGTTAATATAAATAAGTGTAATAAGAACCTAAAACCATTTAAAACACCTAAAACCATTTAAAACACCTAAAACCATTTTACAACACCTAAACTACATCTTTCTCAAGTATAACGAAACTACATCACAATTAGTAAGCTAAGAACATATGCACTAACAACATAACAATTAGTAAACAAGTATCTGTAAAACATCAAGATACACTATAAAAAACCCAATATTACACCAATTTAAACCAATATAAACTGATGTAAACCAATAATAAATAATATGCATCAATCTGTAAAACAAATATAAACTTATGCAACTTACTGATCTGTTGATATAAATAAGTGTAGCACCACTGTAAGAAGATATAACATAAATGTAAAAATGTATAACATAGAATATTAAGAATATGCATCAATGAACCTAGATCTAAAAATAACAAAAAATGAAAAAACCTAGATACATAAAGCAAATTAATGTACCCAGATCTTTATGTACTAATATCTTGATGTAACTTTCGCACCTTCTTCTCTAACTCGTTCCCTCCTCCATACAACCTAAGATGGTTGATGAATCCAAATTTGAAACATAGTGTGAACCCCCAGATCTAAACTTCAGAGTGGTGGCGGCAGTAGTACGGTGGTGGGGGTAGTGCGGTGGCGGTGGTAGTGCGATGGTCGTGGTAGTGTAGTCGTGGTGATGGAATTTTCGATGGAGAAAGAGAACCAAGATAAGAGGTGGTACCTTCATTTGGCTTCTAACAGACCTTCAATCGGCTTGTATCCGACCTCTCATCAGTTTCTATCATGGTGAGGTAGTGGAGTGACGGTGGAACAAAGATTGGAGATCAAATGGAGATTTAGGTTTAAAAGAAGAAAAAAAAAAGATAATATGGTATAAAGAAAGGAAAAGGAGAAAGAAATAAATATAAGAAGAGAATGGATGGTAGGTAAGTGTTGACACTCAAAAATCAAAAATTGTACAAAACCAAAATTACAATTTTACCCTTGATATAATGACAACCATTCAAATGGAATATTTCATCTTTTGATGCCAAATGAAAGGATGTGATTTAGTTAATGAATTCTTATAATTTCATTAGGTTTTCAAAAGAACCTATTCTTATATATATATACATACATATATATATATGTATATATATATATGTATATATATATATATGTATATATATATATATAGATATGCTTAATTACTGAATTTGTGCTTAAGAAGCAAGCCGTAAAGATATATACAAAGATATATCTATTTAAATGTTCATTGTGAAACTGTTGACCTTAATATATGCATTAATGCAAATATTAAGGGGCGACGTGATTATTTGACGTTTTTGAGTAAAAAAACCTTGAACAACCATGTTCATCTATTTTTAGGTAATCTTTTATTTTATTTTATAAAGTTTTGATAAAAGGACGCAATGTTTGTTAATTGCAGTTCATTATTTCAAACCATGTAGTTTTGAGTAGTCAAGATTTTTCATAGGCAAATGGACATGCAAATGTTATGGTTCGTGAGCTAGCTTTTATATTCAAATAAGCACATTCTAAATCATATCGGTGAATATATAGCTCAAGTAACTCTATACACAGATAAATTGCAAGATTAAATCGGAAACTTTGATGAAGTTCTTATAACTTCTCCTCCGGCCACCTAGTAAAAGGAACACATATGTAGAGTTGAGTGGAAATAGCCAAGCCGTAAAGCATAAGCCACGCATCCCTATTGGCATATGAAATAAAGGGTGTCATGTGCGTATATGGTTGAAGTCTAAACGGGAAGCAACAATAGCATAAACAACGGCAATGTAAGAAATGCAAGGGGTATAAGCACAATACTAGAAATTGTGATTATTAAACTAGGTTATTATTAGTGAATAGTTTAGGGTTAATTATGTAATATTGTCCTCTTATAAAGGATCCTCTATTGAAACCCTAAACACACAATTACTCAATACAAATACAAATTATAAGGTTTAATTGTGATCAATACCATGTGAAGTTGAAAGAAGCATCAAGTTCATTAAGAGGTACTATCGGCTCGTTAAGATTCGATTTCATGTATTTGTAATTCATTTTACGTTTCACCTGTTGTTCTAGTGTTAGTATTACATCCAAATTAATCTAGTTTAAGCCACTGAAAATTGGACTAAAATTTTCAAATATGTTAAAAAGGGACCAAAAGTGTAAAATTTAACTTTGAATAAAACATTCAATATTTTGATATATGAGGGGTTATACTTGGACAATTTCTAACTTCTTATAAATCTAAGAGTTAATCTCAACTTTACTCCTCAAAGTTCGAAAATTATAAAAATCAATTTACCTTTAAAAGTTTCATAAATTATTTTAAAATTAATTCAAAAGCTTTATTATTTTGGAATTTAAATTGAAACAACTAATAAAGTTTTTGTATTAAATTGAAACAAGTCATAAAAATAATGGGAGTAAATTAATATTTCTATTATTTTGAAGAAAAAATGTTATTTTGATCAAACCCGAGTGACAAAAACCGAATTTAACTCTAAATGTAATGAAACTTTGCGAGTTATCTCAAGGTCGATCATTCAAATTTGACCTTCAAAAAGTCAATATTGAAATCGCATGTATGTGTATGATAGTGTGAGAGAAGAAGAAATCGACACAAATTTCTTGCAAAATCAACTTAAAGGTCAGCTACAATCATTATAATATCTTAGTAATCTTCAACTCTATCAACTATCAATATTTAATAACAAAGTTGGGTTATGGAACATAAATTCTTATTTCATGATCAAAGTTCTCAAAATTTACAAGTAACATTGTAAAAATAGAGACTTCAAAGTAATTCATTATTATACGGATATTATTATTATTCATTTCATTTAATTCATACATAATTATTCATCGGGGCAACAAGCCCTGATATGACACTAATTGGCTATAGCCAATATAAACGACTACTAAAAACACATAAAATAGACATATACATCTCAAGAACGTAACAATAAATGTCATGTTTCTTTTATTTATATAACTGAGCAAGTGTAGACAATCTTGCAAACTCCACTTGCTTCTCTTCCATGTTATATTTATTTATTCCCTAGGTCGCAGAGCTCCGCACTTGACGTTAGGAATGAAAAACTTGACACCATTTTGGCAATCCTGATTTTTACCACTAACGAACCCAATTCCTCCCATGTATTGTAATTCGATCACATCATGTCCACAAGAAGGTGCTTCGGCTTCAGGAGGAATGCAACATTTGGTACATTGGTTTTCATCTACTTTGATCACGCTATGTTGTCCCTTTGGGTAGTTGAACACTACATCCATCAACAATATTAGCAAGACATATATATGACAATAATAATATTATCAAAAAAACAACGTGTATAGATCAATATATATACCAAGTTTGTCTCTCCTAAAGAAATCAATCTTATTGGCCCAGGCTTGGTAATCATAGCCTTGCACGCCCCAACCTTTATCATCTCCAACCACATACTGCTTTGTACCATCGTCTAGCTTAGTACCCTTACTACCACAACCAGGTGCACCACCACCACCACCACCACCACCGGGCCCAGCTGCTTCTAGTGAAGGATTTTCTGCCGGAACCAAAGTGGCTTGACAAATTATTGTTGCTACGAGGATGAACACACACAATTTTCCTTTAGCCATTTTGTTGCTTTGAAATCGAACAATGAAATCGGAAAACTTATTTAAGTTGTTTTATGATTCTAGGATAGAACTTGGACTTCCAATATATACAGAAAGGAAGCATGCTAGAAAGTCTCTACGCCAAAAGAAAGGATGATGATTATAATTTGTTGCCTAATGACTCGTTCAAATATTCTAATTTTGGGTTAAGTGACCTTTCAATAGTTATATACCACAAAAAAGCTATATATGGATATAATGGTGGTATCTCATTTAATATTTAGTTAAAATTATTTTGACAAAAATAAGACTTGTTTATGTGTTTGTTAACAGGAAAACGATCACCCTCCACCCCATCTCTCACATTTGCTACGTCTATCTCTTCCTAAACATATGGTATAAAAATTATTTGTTGTATTATTTTTATTATTTTTATGGTTCTAAAAAATTTGACTATCATTGCTATAAGGTATGCCTTTTGAGATCGTTTTGCGCCTAGTTTCGATTTTAGCTTAAACCCAGACGGTAATTAATTACTTGTGTGACTAAAATTCAAATATGCCCAAAACATAGTAGGCGACATAAAAATAGTGTTTACAATTCAGTTTATAGTCGATCCTGATTTGTGACTATTAGGTCTGTGATATAATGGTTGTCACACGATATGCACAAAAGCTAACTCCCAAAACTATCAAAATTGGCCATCATTGCCCATAGTGTCGCAGGTAATGTTAGAGGTTACTATTGGCCGCGTGGTTGGCAGTGTCGCCTAATTTGCATTAAGACTTCCTACTATCCCATAGCTAACTATCATCATTCATAAGTGTTGTCTTTTTACTTGTCGTCACAATGAATGCCAACATTGGAAATGTCACCAACCAATCATTGGCTGACCATGGTATATGTGTTATCACAAACCTGGATCTGTCGAGTGTAGATTCATTGGAGTCTCACCAAGTGTCTTTGGATGAATGTTCGTAAGGAACTCATTGATTTTAATTTAAACCCTAATTTTTTATGTCTAATTTGTTTGTCTTTACCCCCCATGAAGACTAGATCTATGGTTTTTTAGGCGGATTAACACGTTCAAATCTGTGTTTTAAAATAGAAACCCTATATTTTGCCAAAAACCTAAGTTGGTTGTTTTCAAGCTTTCTCTCTCTATAACCTCATGTGTACAAATCTTTATATTATATAATAAAAGAAATGATTTCAGTCACATATCAAGATTTTAGCTTATATGTTACCACATGTCATCTTCATAATATATGATTTCCATGTGGCAATTTATTAGGAATATGATTTATAAAAGGAACTTAAAATTATGTTTAAATAATATTTAATGTGTAATTAAATAACATTATAAAATTAGGTTTTAAAATTTAATGAATGCATTGAAAATTAAAAAAATTTGAAGTTTTAATTTCATTCTGGCAATTAATCCAAGATTTTATTTAAAAATAACTAATTATTAGTCGAATTTTAAAACTTATAACTAACAATTTGAATATTCAAATTGAACATATATAGTTCACAAATTTTTAATTCCAATAATAACAATCAATCTAAGTAATTTGGGTTAATAAATTTAAATTTTGAAAATTTTCTATATTTTAATAATATCATATAGTATTAGTATAAGAGAATATATCAGTATAAGAATCAACTTTCTTAGGTTAATACATGATTACTAAATTGATAAAATATCAAATTACCTTGCTCAACAAGATATTATTAGTAAAATAATTAACTTTCATAAAAAATCTTAACATATAATGATGTGATTCGTTTGTGGATGCAGACAATTTATAATAATACGGTAGAAACTTACGCTATTGAATTTATTATGGTTGAGTAGGAGAAGAAATTGTTCAACTAATAAAACTGTTATCTTTTTATTTTAATATTTATCTTATAAAACATAGATGCTATGTATCCTTAAATTTTACATATTTAATTATAGGACACTACAATGCAATGAAATATATTAAAAACATATTCTTTTAAGTTTGAGAAGTCGTTGACTGGATCCGGTTAAAAGTTTGTATAAAAAGATGTTTTTAGATAATTTAAACATTAATATTATTTTTTATTTGTTTAATCCTTTCATTTTATTTACATATACACATTTATTTAATCAATATTTACATGCGTGTATATTATAAACTTATTAATAGTCAATAATAATTTATATTTCTATTTATTCTTATTTATTTTTTAACCCGTGTAACATACTGGTTGTTATGCTAGTCTATATCTATAGAATATAATAAAAGAAGTTTTGGATTGGCACATGTCATTTTTGTAGGCATTTTTATATTATTTTTCTTTTTAAAAGAATATTATAGTTATTTAAATATTCATATTAATTTCTCTCTCTTATTAAAATTAATTTAATTAGTTACTATCTCTCTCTCATTTAGATTTTAAATTCAAACTTATTTTTAAAAATAGATTTTATTAAGAAATTAAAAATCACTAATTATACATAATTTCTAATTAATAAACAATTTTTTTATAAAATATAACATTTTCTAAAAACACTAAAGTTTTTTTGAAAAAGAGATTTAAGATCATCCTTCTTATACAAATTATATAAGGTGAAATTTTCTAAAATTAGCAATATTATCAAAACAACAAAAATAATTAAAAGCTTAAAAAAGATTTTATTGTTATTTACTTAAAGCAGCTATTTAATTGTAATTTCAATCATATTTTATCTTAAATTATAATTCTGTTAATTTTTTTATTCAACTCGTGTAATACACGAGATAATTACACGAGATACTAACCTAGTAAAACAATAATCCAAGTTATAGAATATTCAATAGTTTTTTAAACAATAAACCAAACTAGCCGATCCATTCCAAACCTTTGACCGATTTTGCTAGGGTTTGGAGGTTCAAACAATTTATTTTTCTAGGAATTACTATAAACAACCGTGTGATGAAAAAAATGGAAATATAACATCTAGTATGGTCATAAAGCCAGCTGCAAAAGACCATGGTTTAAGCGACTACCGAAAACGGTGACTTTATTAAGATGGCCATATTAATAGTAGTAATCTTTGCCATAATTCTAGTAAACTTCATGGCAAAAATTTTTGAAAACTAAATTCTTTGTCTAATACTAGAAATCTGCAAAAACTTATATTAATAATGATAAATAGGGCTGCAAATTAACGAGTTGAACGTTCAGAACAGTTTGTGAACCATTCGGCAAGAAGTTCGTTTATGTTCATTTGTTTATTAAATTAACGAACACGAGCAAGAAAATACCGTTCGTTTAGTTAAACGAACGAGCATGAACACAAGCCGCGTTTGTTCGTTTATGATTATGAATGTATGATAATGTGTTCGTTTGTATTCGTTAATATATATTCGTGAGCGTTCGATAATATGTTCGTTTATGTTCGTTAATATGTTTGTTTATATTTTTAATATTTGTGTCAGTTATTTTTATGACTACTATATCCAGTATTTTTTTATATTTATGTTAAGTACATATTTATTTTTGATTGATTTTGTGTAATGCTTATAATATAAATGTAAAAGTTATTCTAAAGTAAATCTATAATCATTTGTATTCGTTTGTGTTCATGAACTTTTTTTTATTTGTCATGTTCATGAACATGTGTTCATTTGTTTTTATTTGTATTTATTTGCATTCGGTAATGTTCGTTAACAGTTTATAAACAAGTTTATTTTAACAAACGAACACGAACAAAGCTTTGTTTGCGTTCATTTGGTTCGTTAGCCGCCCTAATGATAAATCTACAACCCAAAATTCATGTATGTAAATATATTGATACGACACCAAATTGATTGAAGCCAATATAAACGACAACTGAAAACATAAAAAATGACATACATCTCAAGAACATAACAATAAATGTCACGTTCCTCTTATTTACATAATTAAACGTAGACAATCTTCCAAACTTCTAAAGAATACACAACCATAGGTAAAGACAAATGCAATGTAAAACGACTGTTGAAATCCAAACGAGAAGTAGCTATCATCCAATTAGGCAAAAACAAATGCAATGCAAAAAGAGCAAAGGGTATAATCATGTTGCCATGAGAAGTTGTAAAAGCATCAAGTTCGTTAAGAGGTCGCTTTTTTGAAATATTTTGAAAAGGGACCCGTGTGCATACTATTTCTTTCATCAAGTAATTGTTAGGATCCAGTTATGTCATATTGGTAAATTTAATCAAATGATCTCATATGTCGTCTACCATGTTTTGGGCAGGTGTGCATTTTGATCACACAAGTAATTAATTACCGTCTAGGGTTTAAAATCGAAACCATGTGCAAAACGGTCACAAAAGGCATACTTTTTAGTAATGATAGTCAGATTTTTTAGAACCAAAAAAATAATAAAAATAATAAACACAAATAATTTTATACCATGTGTTTAGGAAGAGATAGACGTAACGAACGTGAGAGATGGGGTGGAGGGTGGTCGTCCTGTTAACAAACACACAAACAAGTCTTATTTTTGTCAAAATAATTTCAACTAATTAAACATTAAATGAGATACCACCGTTATATCCATATATAGCTATTTTGTGGTATATAACTATTGAAAGGTCATTTAACCCAAAATTAGAATATTTGAATGAGTCATTAGACAACAAATTATAATCATCATCCTTTCTTTTGGCGTAGAGACTTTCTTGCATGCTTCCTTTCGTATATATTGGAAGTCCAAGTTCTATCCTAGAATCATAAAACAACTTAAATAAGTTTAGTGATTTCATTGTTCGATCTTAAAGCAACACAAAAATGGCTACAAAAAAAATTGTTTGTGTTCATCCTCATAGCAACAATAGTTTGTCAAAGTCACTTTGGTTCTGGCAGAAGATCCTTCACTAGAAGCAGTTGGGCCCGGCGGTGGTGGTGGTGGTGGTAGTGCGCCTGGTTGTGGTAGTAAGGGTACTAAGCTAGCCGATGGTACTAAGCAGTATGTGGTTGGAGATGATAAAAATTGTGGCGTGCAAAGCTATGATTACCAAGCTTGGGGCGATAATATTGAATTCTTTAGGAGAGACAAACTTGGTATATTTACTATTTAATAGATAAGCATGTTTTTCTTAATAATTATATTACTGTTTTGTATATGTCTCGTTAACAATGATGATGGATGTAATGTTCAACTACCCAAAGGGGCAACACAACGTGATCAAAGTAGATGAAAACCAGTGTACCAAATGTTGCATTCCTCCTGAGGCTGAAGCGCCTTCTTGTGGACATGATGTGATCGAGTTACAATACATGGGAGGAATTGGGTTCGTTAGTAGTAAAAACCAAGATTGCCAGAATGACGTCAAGTTTTACATTCCTAATGTCAAGTGCGGAGCTTTGCGCCCCAGGGAATAAATAAATAAATATAACAAGGAAGAAAGGCAAGTGGAGTTTGTAAGCTTGCTTAATTATGTAAATAAAAGGGATATGACATTTATTGTTATGTTCTTGAGATGTATATGTAATTTTTTTGTGTTTTTAGTAGTCGTTTTTGTTGGCTATAACCAATTTGGTGTCATATCGGGCATGAAACTTTTTGCCCTGATCAATAATTATATGTGAGTTAAGTGAATTGAATAATAATATATGTGTAATTATGTTTTAATATGGTGTCTCTATATTTATCATGGGCCTCATCAATTCCTAAAAATTAAATTTCAAGCATGAAATAAGAATTTCGTGTTTTACAACGCAAAGTTTGTTTTAAGAATGGAAAGTTCATGAATTTGATTTGAGGATTACTAAGATACACACATGCAATTTCAATTTCACTTTTTGAAGGTCAAATTGGAATGATCGACCCTCAAGATAACTTGCATTAGATTTATTAGCAGTTAGAAATTGCCCCAAGTTCAACCCTTCATATTTTAAAATCTGCAATGTTTTATTCGAAGTTAAATTCTACACTTTTGGTCCCTTTTCAACATGTTTCAACATTTTAGTCCAACTTTGGAGTGGATTAAACTAGACTAATGTAGATGTAACACTAACACTAAAACAAATAGGTGAAACGAAAAGGTAATTACAAATCCATGGTATCAAATCTTCATTAGCCGGTAGCACCTCTTAATGAATTAGTTTTAGACGTTGAACTCGTCTGCATGAGGCTTAACATATTCGATATCATTTTTATAGTACTGCAAAGGATATTGAGTTAGACATCCTCCTCTTACATCTTTTAAATCACTAAAGAAAAAAAGAGTTGAAAAAGCTATTTTTGTTCTAAAACGTACAATATGCACCCAAAGCGAGAGGGAGTTTGCGCAGAATGTTGGTTCTAAAGTTAATACAATATTTTGATAGCACTAACCTAAGAGGAGATTATTAGGCTTAAACTACTACATGCTAAGGTTATCAAAATAATTAAACAAAGATTCATGTACACATCTAGGGATTCAAAATAATTAAGGTTATCAAGAAGTGTGAGTGTTAATTATATTTGTAAGTAGACACCTTGAAGCATTTGTAATAGACATCTAGGGATTTCATGTACATACTTTGAGATCATTGAATAAAGAATTGAGGTTTTTGATTGATTCATCTTGTTGTAGTTGATTCCATCATTAAATTGAGCAAATTATAATTGAAACACGCTAGTATGATAACATCTCTTGAACACATAGAAGATACTTCAAATGATGAACCAGGAAGAAAATAAATATTATTTTATAATTAGGACCATTAGTTGTCAATGATAGCATTTGATCAGATCTTATCTAACATTTATAACAATGATGTTTTTTTAATAAAATATTGGCTCTTTTATTTTTTATTTTCTTTGGCATTTTTTGATTACTAAAACTTCATTTTTAATTAAACATTGTAACAAAAGTAGTCTAATATAAATTTAATTATTTTTAAGATAATATGGTATCTAAGGAAGATTGAATGAGAAACCGAACCATTAGAATTAAGGAAAGAAAATTGTTAATGTAATGATGATGTCATCTAAAACTAATAATCTTTAGTTCAAGTGGTTGAGGTAAGATATCGTAATTTTAAATAAGAGGAGGTTTTAGGTTCAAATTTTATCCGTGACAAAAAAAAGTTTTGAGGTTGGGTCAACAGATCGATATACAAGCCTTTTTTTAGTACGGAACTAATGGGGACATACTAATATACAAGTTTTCTTTTGAAGACATACCAAACTAGTAGGTCAAGATTTCTTACTCAGTAATAAAATCGATTTGTGAGTCATCAACCTATCTATGATTCAATTAATCGTATAAAAATTACTTAACATCCAGAAAGAAATGATGATGAAAACAAATAGAGTAGAATGAAACTGATGAGTTTGACCCCTATGTACTAACTTTGAAGTTTGAAGAGCAAATGAAATGGTAATGGTGTTTGGGAAAGTGTTGTTTCAACAGTGCCTTTTTAGCCCCACCGCCCCACGAACCCCATGACCCTTTCCAATTCAACACTAGCTGTTGAATTCCCATAAAGAAAAACAACACGCACACACACACCTTCATCTTCATCATCTTCTTCTTCTTCTTGATCTTCTTTGCATATCACGATTTTAGTTCAAGAATCTTGATCCCCAACTTCAAAGGTACCAGCTTTGATCTTCTTGTTCTTCCACTCATCGATCTGTTCATGTTTTCTTATGTGAATCTGTTGCAGCTTGTATAAACTTGAAATGGGGGCTCAATTGTTCAGGAAGTATGTCAGCAATTCGATCGTATTTTGCTACAGATCGGTTGTTAGACACCCGTTTCTTGTGGGTATGTTTGTTTTTCTGTTTTCTATGTACCGATTGTTTCCTTTACTGTTTTCGATTTTGCTATCTGCTTCTCCTGTTCTTGTTTCCACTGCTGTTTTGCTTGGGACTCTGTTAAGTTTTGGTCAACCAAACATACCCGAAATCGAAAAGGAACCCGATTTGAAACCAACTGAAACTAATGGGAGTAGAATTGAGGTTGCAGATAGGTCATTTGAGGAGATGAGTAAGATTGATGATGATAATGATAATAATAATATTTGTGTAGAGGGTGAGGGTACTGTTAATTTGGTTGATGATGATGGTTTGCTGCAGTTTGGGGAAGAAAAGAGTGAAAAGGATGAAGAGAGAGTGGTTTTGGGGAGTCGTTATTCTCCGCTTCAGCAGTCGGAGGATGAGCATATTGTGTTGGAAAGTGATAGGTTATGGGAGGGGTCTGCGGATCCGTTGAATTCTAATTCTGGTTTGTTGTGGAAAGGTGTGGAAGGTAATGGTCTTCGTGGTGATGATGATGATGATGATGAGGATGATGATGGTGATGGTGATGATGATGATGATGATGGTGATGATGAGGAGGATGATGATGGATCAGACTCTGGAGACTCAGGATCTGATGTTGCAGAAAGTTCTTCACCGGATGCATCAATGGCGGACATCATTCCAATGCTGGATGAGCTCCATCCGCTGCTTTCTGAAGAACAAGAAACTCATCAACCGTCTCACATGTCACATGATGGCACTGATGCGGTTTCAGAACACTCACTTGAATCAAGTGACACCAGTAGTGAGTCTAATGATGATACTGGTATTGAAAAGCATGAAAATTTGAAACATGAAGGTAAAGAATCGGAACATGTTGACAAAGAAGATGACACCAGATCTGCTATTACATGGACCGAAGATGATCAAAAGAATCTCATGAACTTGGGAACATCAGAAATTGAAAGAAACAGGCGGTTGGAGGATCTTATTGAAAGGCGAAGAGCACAGAAAAATGGAGATAGTGAAGATGAAGATACAGAATCGGAACACATTGACAAAGAAGATGACACCAGATCTCCCATTACATGGACAGAAGATGATCAAAAGAATCTCATGAATTTGGGAACATCAGATTTGGAGAGAAACCGACATTTGGAAAATCTTATTGAAAAACGAAGAGCACAAAAAGTTGGAGATGGTGAAGATGAAGATACAGAATCTGAACATGTCGACAAAGAAGATGACAGCAGAACTCCCATTACATGGACCGAAGATGATCAAAAGAATGTCATGAATTTGGGAACATCAGAATTGGAGAGAAACCTACATGTGGAAAATCTTATTAAAAAACGAAGAGCACAAAAAATTGGAGATGGTGACAATGAAGATACAGAATCAGAACAGGTCGACAAAGAAGATGACACCAGATCTCCCATTAACTGGACCGAAGATGATCAAAAGAATCTCATGAATTTGGGAACATCAGAATTGGAAAGACACCGACGTTTAGAGAATCTTATTGCAAGACGAAGGGCACGAAAAACCATGAGACTGCAAGCAGATAAGAATCTAGCAGACTTAGGAAGTGCTGATCTTCCATGGAATATTCCTCCTATTTCAACTTTAAGAAACAATCCTTTTGATTATGATGCAAATGATAACATCCCAGGGTCCGCACCATCTGTTCTATCACAAAGAAGAAACCCATTTGATCTTCCATACGATTCAAGTGAAGAGAAGCCTGATCTAGTAGGGGACTCTTTCGAACAAGAATTTGCAGCTTTTCAACCAAAGGAGCCAGTTTTCCGTAGGCATGAAAGTTTCAATGTGGGTCCCTCGGTTTTTGCGGCTTCTAGAAGCGAGAGGCAGGAAAGTAGGCTAAAACCGTACTTTGTTCCTGAACGAAGCTTTGCTACATTTCAAAGACAGTTTAGTGGACTTAGCGACTCTAAGGCCAGCTCTGTACCTGATACAGAGTCTGCTTCTTCTGATGTTGAAAATAAAGATCAAGCTGAAGACGATGAAGTCTCTCTAGAAGCAGAACATGGTTCTGTGATAGAAGAACATGCATCTAATCATGTTAGTCATAGAAGACCATACTTTGTACCCGAACATGTTGCTTCTGATGAAACGAGCTTTACTTCTTTTCAAAGACAATTAAGTGAAGTTAGTGAATCAAAAGTGAGTTCTGAACCTGATACGGATTCGGATTCGGATTCTTCAGCTAGTGATCTTGAAAATAAAGACCATATTGACCTTTCTCTAGAACCTGATCTGATATCTGTTGAAGATCATGAACAAGCTTCTGAGATAATAGAGCATGCATCTGAACATGTTAGTCTGCTAAGCGAGTCTTTTGAAGAGGATGGAAATGTAGACCCGGGAAGACTTGGTGAGTCTGAAATAAGTGTTGAAAGTGTGACACATCAGCAAGAAATGCATAGCAGTGGGTCAAGTTTGTCATCATCAGACGAAGCGAGTGAGCAAATATATAATGATAAAGAAGGTGATGAAGTGGTGACAACGTCAGTTTCAGAAACAAACTTATTTCTGGATCGTGGTAGCTCGATAGAAAGGTCTGAGACTGATGTCTCAAGCTTATTGGTGGAAGAGAGTCGGCCAAACGAACCTGTGTATGATTTAAGTCCTCGGTCTGTTACAAGGAACCTCTCATCTTCTTCAATCTCTATTGATTTGCATAAAGATGAAAGCTTTCAGCACATTGATGACCATAATCAGCCATCAAGCTCTGCTTCAAATGTGAAGTGGAATTCTGCAGAGTCAAGTTCTGATATTGGGGATGCTCAAAATCAGCTTCCAGTTGTAGCAGATAACGAAGAACATGAGATGGCTGTTGATAACATTTCAACTTCCCTATTAAATAAGCATGTTTTGGAGGCAGATGATATTGTGTTGGATTTGAATGCATCTCGTGAGCTAGAAGACGTCCAAGTTTCTTCATTACATTCTCACGCAAGATCCCATGAAAGCTTTCAGCAGGAATATGTAATGTCTCAACCAGATGAGGAACCTTTGTTGGGAAGATCCAGTGACAAACCATTGGCAGAGGATCCTGAAGAACTACAGGTAACTTACAAAGATTATACATATGATTGCTTTTATCATGGATGGTAATTTTGACCCATTTAATCATGAATAGGTCTATTTGAGTTGTGTTTATCTCAAACAGGTCAGATAATTTGTTTTTAGCCAAAATTGAACATGTCAATTATCGGATACGTTGAAAGTTGCTCACAGTTTATTTTTAGTGCATACAATCATATTCAACAATGTAGATTAAAATTGTAATAATCTAATTTATGTAATAATAGTTCGTTAATTAGTTATTTTCAGTATTAAAATATAGACAAGAGTGTTTGTGGGTCAATGATCAACCCGACCATTTTGACTTGTACTTAAAATTACCTTTTTTGCCTCTATTGGCACTCTTGGGAAGTCGGGTATGTAAGAAGTCTTTTAATTGGAACATTATTGTGCGTTATCTGAGAACAATCACATTAGCACACTGCCGCCTTTTATGTACTAGTATAGGAACTTCATGTATAGTGTAATAACACAGTACCGTAGGTAATTGAACTTTTAACAATGTAAAACGTTCCGGCTTCAACTCCAGGATAATAATTTTATTGACAATGTAACAGAATAAATCATGGCCGGTATAAATTTTCAGCTTCAAACTTTAATCTTTCTAATCAACAGGCTCATGATCTTGAACATGGTGAAGTTGCTTTACCAAGCCCTACCCATGGAGAAGACATAACACCACCACAAAAAGAGTTCCCCTTGTTAGACATGTCTCCAAGCAAACCATCAGATGAGAACCCTGAAGTATTGCAGGTTAGATTGTAACTTCAAGGTTTTTTTTAAACTATTGAATTGGTTTGACAACCCTTTCATTTGTAATTATGTCCATTTTTCTTCCTAAATGTGAATGACTCGTGTTAGTTGTTTTGTGATATTCATATTACAAATTAGCTTTTAAATATATGTGTGTGTGTGGAGATTGACCATCATAGGAATATCTTTCTTTTCAGGTGCAAATCACTAACTTAGACAATTTGCAAATACAAGAGCCTGATGTGGTTGATGTTACTGATATTGAAACTAAAGCACAAGAAATTCCTTCATATGCAAGTGACACTCATAGCACTGAAAGCAACATTGATGAAGATGAGATTAAAGAGATTGATGAAGATTTACTTGTGGAACTGGATGCTGTTGGCGATTTTAGTGTCAATGATTTTGGATCAACTTCGAGTGAGATGAAAGAGGACCCACATACCTCAGAGCATGATCTTGAAAATAAGGGAACTGCAGATGAAGATTCTTACAACAATGATTTTGAATCAAATTTAAGTGAGATGGAACAGTACCCACATGTTTCAGATCATGATCTTGAAACGAACCATTCTGTAGATGAAGATTCTTACTCAAAGGATTTAGGATCGACTTTTGATGAGATGAAACAGGAACATGATATTGGAACTAACTCTTCTGAAGATGAAGATTCTGACTCCAAGGCATTAGGAACAGTTTTGGATGAGAGGAAACAGGACCCATTTGTTTCAGATCATGATCTTGAAACAAGGCATTCTGAAGAAGAAGATTCTTACTCCAAGGATGCAACTTTGATTGAGATGAAACAGGACTCACATGACTCGAATCATGATCTTGAAACTACATATTCTAAAGATGAAGACTTTTACTCCAAGGATGCAACTTTGGTTGAGATGAAACAGGACCCACATGACTCAAATCATGATCTTGAAGCTATGCATTCTGAAGAGATGAAACGAGATCCACCTGTCTTGGATCATGATCTTGAAGCTAAGCATTCTGAAGATGTTGATTTTTACTCCAAGGATGCAACTTTGGATGAGATGAAACTGGACCCACATGACTCGAATCGTGATCATGAAACTAAGCATTCTGAAGATGTTGATCTTTACTCCAACGATGCAACTTTGGATGAGATGAAACAGGACTCACATGACTCGGATCATGATCCTGAAACTAAGCATTCTGAAGAGATGAAACAAGACCCACCTGCCTCAGATCGTGATCTTGAAACTAAGCATTTTGAGGAGATGAAACAAGACCCACCTGCCTCAGATCACGATTATGAAACTAAGCATTCCAAAAATGAAGATTCTTACTCCAAGGATGCAACTTTGGATGAGAAGAAACAGGAGACACATAGTCATGATCTTGAAACTAAGCAATCTGGAGATGACGATTCTTACTCCAACGATTTAGGATCAACTTTGGATGAGATGAAACAGGACCCACATGCCTCGGAACATGATCATGAAACTAGCCGTTCTATAGATGAAGATTCTTACACTAAGGATTTAGATACCACTTTCAGTGAGATGAAACAAGGCACACATGCCTTGGAGCATCGTATTGAAACATTCTATTCTGTAGATGATAACTTTTACTCTCAGCATGTAGAGTCTATATTTAATGAGAAGAAAAAGGACCTACAGCCCTTGGATCAAGTTCTTGAAACTCACCATTCTGGGGAACCAAAAATTGAAATGGATGCAGTGGTAACGAAGTCCCAAAACGAGAATGACATCAGCAGCACCATGGTAGAAGGTGCTTTTCAAGCTGAATCACCCAAGTCAAAGCTGACGAGTGATGCCAATGAAGTGGTATTGCCCCATGAAACTGAGTCAACAACATCGTTGGCTGGTTCTGCTGGTGCCACAGCGGTTAACCATGAAACAGAGAATGCATCAAGCACTAGTAATACAGATTAAGAATGAGGTCATTTGAAGATAACTTTCTAAGCTATTTTATATTGGTTTTGGTATTTTGCTCCTTCAGGATTTCAGCAGTTGGGTTTGAAGTACTGATTTTTTAAGTGATTTTTTGTGTGTTTTTGGTGTTCAAAAGAGGTTGGTTTGTGAATTTTTAAAGCATATGTCCGTCTCTTCATTTTTGTTTGAATGTAAACTTGTAAAGCCTGCCTGATTAAGGTTATGGCTGGTTTTGGTGTACGGACCGTCGGTGTGTCCGAGTCGAGTGTAAAGTTATATAGTTGAAACAGTTATATAACATTGGTTGTGTATTTTATAAAACCATGATATGGTAATGTATATTTATGCAATCTTAGATGCATCATTACATATAAATCTGCAAACAGACAAAATTACAAAACTATATGCAACATTGCCCCAAACATTACAGCTGAGTGTTTTCAAAAGAGTTAAAGAATAAATTCACGATCCTCTTGTCAAATAAATAACAGTTTCACTAACTGAAAATTAAGTATTAAGTCAAATATGAGAAAGTATCAAAGTAGATGAACAGTTTGTTCGATCATCAATGGGACCTTATAGAATCTTTTGTGTGAGTTAGCTTGAAACAATCAAGATGGTTTGAGCTAGTGTATTTATGTCTTGATAAAACCTGATAGCCCTTAATAAAGATCATCAAGCACTCCACTGAATTTCAAGCCAACTCTGCCATTTGCCTGCAACCAGTCGTCAAGTACACTACTCAATATGAAGAGCTGACAAGAAGCGTAATTCTGCACTTCTGCAACAAGAAGACTACCATCATATCTATCTTGTATATGATTTACTTTCAAATAAAACATATTTATATGATACATGTTGTCGTATACAGTCGTAGAATCTAAAAGGGGAATTACCAATGGATCAAATGGCCATCCAGGTCTCCACAGGAACAGCACCAAGAGAACCAAAATCTCCACAACCTGTTTGAGTATGCTTTGGTAACTGTTAATTTTCTCCTCTCTCTATCAGTCTCTACTTTAATGGAAGCTTTAACGTGCTCATAATCATCCAAAACAGGTAAAATATTTTCAACTTTGCTTCGCGCATTTGCTACCAATGAAATATGTTCCTGTTTTGTTCTTCTGAAATTGTCAAAGTCAGCACTTATCCTAAGAACTCCATCTTTTGCATCTAAAAGTTCTTTCAATAGTGTTGCCAGCTACCTTTCTAAAGTTAATATTACATCTTTAATGGACTTTAAATAAGTTTCTATTTTGGGTATTTTCTAACTGTTATTGTCTGCTAAGGCTTCTTCGTATGACTGCAATGAAGCTAAAATGGATGCAGGTGATTCTTCCAATCACGTACCATCACATTCGATCGAATCATCATTTGTAGTGCTATCTTCCAGTTATGAAGATATTAGCACGCAATATATTTACAAATGTTAAAAGAGTTCTCTTTATGTAACTATTTCTATATACACATAAATTCCATAATTATATTTTATGTTGTTTACATTCTCGAATCTTTTGTCTTAGAGTCATGTGACCGTTACTGGCTTTCCCAAAACAACTCTTTAGAAGGTGACCCTAGTCCATTGAAAACACCATCCAAGGTGGTAATTTCCAACATGACACAGGTGAAAAAAGTTTTAGGTTGGTATATCCACCCATTTAAAGAATAAGTTGTGTTTAAATTTACATGTTTAGTTAAACAGGTCGACCCACCAAACTAATTAATGAAATAAGTCGACCTATTAACATGTTTATGACCAATTTCACTTTTTAGAACCCTTATAATAAAAATAAGGGTTGTGTTTGGTTGAGCAATTCAATCCGCCAACCAACAACCTGTTAACCCGCTAACCTGACAAGATTAACACCTTTAATCTGACAATAAAATTAGTACAAGTTTAAAGACGAGGTTATTTGCATGTGTACGTATGTAAGTTATGTATGCAAATGTATGTTAGCCCCAGGAAGCAGAGCACCTTCTTGAAAGCTGCTCTTCCTGTGCTAGGCTACTGAACAGGATTGAGCCTTCATCCAAGTGTCATGCTCTGAGTGTTGATCCAATTGTCACGCCCAAAAGGTGTTACGCCATCGGTTGTGATGGGTAGGTGGCGAGTGGTGATATATGACGGGCGAATGCAAGACAACAGTTGGGGACAAGCCCATAACATTGACCCAATACACTGTTTATAGAAAACTAAGAAACAACAGTAGCAAACACAAAGCTTCAGAAAAAGAAAATGCCTCTACATCTTGACACAAAAAGGAAAATCCTGTTAGAAAGACGCCGAGCTAGTTCTTCTGAGCTGGAACTTGGGTTTGGGCGGCGGTGCACTCGGCAATACCATCCCGACCTCCTGCACATGGGACCCACAGTAGTTAGCGTCTTAGTGAAACCAGGAAAGACCGACTGGGTGTCAGAACGAAATATGCAAGTATGGTCGAATTGTTTACATTGTATATAAGGTTCATTGGATATCTTATCCGAAATTAATTTCCAAAATATCCAGTACTAAAATGGTGATAGTACAGAGGTAGCATACAGCAATTGGTGATTTTTGTTTTGAAGATGTTAAGACTGCAATATTAGAAAAAATATAACACATCCTGAAGTTTTAAATACGACGAAACGACTGAAACTAGTAGAAATTATAGAATTCATGATCACAAAATTGCAGATCAACCCTTCAATTGTGAAAAATGTGACAACTAAGGTTTGGATGTAATGGCCAGAGTTACTGATTTGTTTGACACTTGGATTAAGAATACGCTGGTTGGATGATTTTATAAGCCAGAACTATTTGGAAACACAAAAGTAGGCTCTAGGGCTTCACATCAAAGAACCTCGAGGATCTTATGAGAATCGTAACGGAAATAACCAATGTAATGGTCACCTAAGCAGCATGGTTTTGCTCAAAGAAAGAAAAAACTTGGATCCTATTTTATTCAATTGTTTGATGATTAATCAGAAGATTAATCCTTTATGTATAACAAGACCGACATAGAAGATAAATTTTGAACCCTAACTATACTAATGTAGAGGTAATGGCACTAATTCATGATGATAAAAAAGATCATTATTAACCATCTATATATAAACTTGTACATGATGTTGCCTTGCTTTAATGTTATGAACCTCATCAACACGAGTTGTTGATATTTTGAAGCTCATTTGATGAACTTAAATTCCTATACACTGTACTCCTATAGGACCTTACACTATTAACAAAGTCAAACTCAAGTGATACACAAAACTAACAAAGCAATTTTCTACAATCGCCTCTAACATTCAAAATAAACAGCCCTGAGTTGCGCATCAACAAGCGCTATCTTTTCTTGCAGCCTTAGGACATATACATCTTCAAATATTCCTAGTGCAAATTATTACATTTTCATACTGTAAAAACGAAAAGTTGGAATAACGAGCATACCTTCTGTCTCTTAAGTCTTTCGTTTTCCTCTTCCAAACGAGAAATTTTGTTCTCCAGTTCATGTGTGTAAGCCTATATAACCAAAGACGAATCTTTTATAACATGTTTACAATACCTAGTTGAAATCAAAGTCCACTTATGAAAACCATACCTGTTTTCTAGCGCGAGAGCGTGCAGCAGATTCTCTATTCTTTATCATCCTCTTTTGCCTCCTTTCCACAGTCTTCTCCATCACATCACCAGAGGCCACTCGTTTCCTTCCCGGCGTCTGCGTATCAGATAAATTATGCATCAAATGTGAAGGAGACATTGTCATTTGCGTCTCCTGATACCCCATATCCATCATCGGGTTCGCCACGATTGCCAAAGACTGTTGAACCGGATGATGACCCGTCATGTACACATGCTGCTGCGGTATCGGTGGAACTTGATACTGCTGCATCCACTGCACTTGTTCATGATTCACATTCTGTTGACCCGAATCCACATTTCTCCTTCCAGACCCTGCCACAATCCCGGCTTTTACCAAGAAATCCTCCAACGTCATCTCACCTAGCGTCGGTTGTCTCTCTCGATCACCCCTCATATCACGATCATCACCACCACCACTACTGTTGTTACTTCTACTTTTACCACCACTGACACCATCATTATTCTTCTGACCTTGTTGGATCCCTTGCCACACCTCATCAACCGTCTTCTTTCCTAGATCTTGAGCGAGGTTAAGGCTCGATTGGCGCGCCAACGATGAAGCAGACACAGGTTGAGCATGGTGAGAGTAATCAAGATTCATATTACCCTCAGCAGTGTAAATACTCTTCAAAAGCTCATCAAGATTCATACTTCCCAAAGGCTTTCCAAGATCCCCTAATTGGTGTTGAACCTCATCTAAAGTTAGGTCATACAATGAACTCTGTCGCCCCAATCCACCGGCTTTAGGCGGTTGGAGCTCACCACCACCGCCACCACCACCGTCACCACCACCGCCGTTTGACCCCATTTCACAGTCAACTATCTACTAAACAATCAATATCTTCAATCTATACGAAAAAACAGCATTCTAAATGGTAATTACAGTTTCAAGAATGGAACATCGGAGACAATCATCACAAATTGAAGAACTCACCGGCGAAACAAAAGGGTGAATCGGAGGGGAGATGAAGATTCTTCGTTCATGCAGCAGTCAGCAACTACAAATCTCCAAGAACGTTGGTGATACCAAGACAAACCCTTTGTTCAGCAAATCAGAGATTTTGAACCCCAGTGTGGATTTAAAAATTGGGTAAATCGAACATAAAGAAAACATATGCCCACATTCTAGATTCTCGTACTCTGAAAGAAGAACAATTGGTGAATTTAATATTATTTTCTCAGTAACCCCACGACGAATTGGGGGAGATCAAACTCTGATGGGGGGTTGATGGAAATCGAAAATTGCAAGTGGAAATCTGCATAAAGATGAATTTGCTGACTTGGGAAGTTGTTTGATTATTATATCATCGGAAAAACAGAAATCGCACGCCGGAGGATCCGATCTGATTCTTGAAAACGGAAAAATGCCCCTTTTTCTTCTTTCACCTTCTTTCTATTTTCGATTGTTTGCCCTTTTAATGTTTTTTTATTTATTTTTTTGTTTTTTTTTTTTATTTTTACTTTTTATTCTTTTCAACAGTATTACTTTTATTATTAACTCCAACTTAAATCAAGAGTGTAGAACACCTCCTCTTACGTTTTTAGAATCGAAACGGACGGTTAACCAGTCATTTTATTGGTTGACTGGTAGAATAAACCGAACGGATCTGACCGGATTTAAAAATCAAATAACGTCATAATT
>BJCM01272088.1:10054-23804 GCA_018326385.1 Flaveria bidentis | reverse complement strand
TTTTACAAGATGGTAGGGGAAGAGGTGGCAGTGGCGACGGTGGTGGTTAGGGCGGAGGGTGGGTTGCCGACGGCCTTCACATGCGATGTGAGGGTCACGTGTCGGAGTGGCGTGAGGTTTTCAACGGTGATAGTGCCGTGTGACGCGTGGAGGGTTGGTGGTGGTGGGTATGTATGGAAGTTGGACGTTAAGACTGCTTTATGTTTGGGTCGTTAAATAGTGAATCTTTTAAATTTTATTAAGATAATACATATTTTTAAATATAAATGTTTAGAAATATGATTTTGTGTTGTTTTGGTAGCAAGATTTTTTCGAAGACATCTAGGTTACGTTAAGCTTGATTAGATTTGTTTAGGGGACCACGCAAAATAAGATATTGTTGTTTTAAAAAAATCCTTTTCTAAATTGAGTTTGAATTTTACATTAGAATTTTATAAATCGTGATATTATGGGTTGTTACCATACGCGCATAACTAATTTATGGGTTGTAATGTATGTATGTGTCGTATAAGTTGACGAATTTCAAAGGCACGATAATGCGTGTGGTCGAGCACCTCAAAGAGTAGTTATTGTTGTGTTTTATATCATAGTAACTTTAAGAGACCATTTTGCTTGTAATAATATATAACTTATAATAAAAAAAGTGGTTTTTAAGTCACGTATCATCATTCTAGCATAATAAGAAATTATTTTTCCGTCTATCTCTAATAATAAATACAAAAATTATAAATACAATTTGTTTGACTTTCTTTTTTAACTAAAATATGTTAAAACAAATATATTTATATTTGTGTTTTTTTCTCTCTTATATTAAATAATAATTATTGTAAATAATTAACTAAACTATTAAACATCTAAAATTTAAATGTAGTTATTTTAATAATTTATTAATACATATTAAATATAAAGTAATAATTTCTAATTTATTATGTGTTATAATTTTAATATTCATTATATTTTTATTTCACTAATGGATAATATTATTTAAAAAATAAAAAATACATAAAACTAATGATTCTAATATATTTTATTTATTACACCCATGTAATAGATAACATAATAATATCAATATTAGTTAGTATTAGATAACATAATAATATCAATATTAGTTAGTATTAGCATCATAATTTTTAGCCAACTACTCCTCTGTCATCAACTACTCCTCTGCCATCGTCATATAAGAATGATATCAAGTTAATTAATTATAGCGTTAATGATTTCTTATAATCATGATCTTGTATTCTTTTAACTCGAGTTAATTAATAGGTGTTAAAAGTGTTTTTTGAATAATTGCCATGGACGGATGTAGTAAAGGTTTAGGGGGGCAGGCCCCCACTCAAATACAAATGGGTTATTATATATTAGATTAAAACTAGTACTAAGCCTCTCGCGTTGCGACATGAGACGTAAAATCATGTCAAGTAGCACCGATATTCGTATCACCGTTAGCAGTCAACAACATCGGGAAAAACTTGTATTAAAAAAAGTAAAAACAAAAAAAAAACCTAACGGAATAATAGATGTAAAAATATTAAACTTTACACGTGAAACGTAAAACATTAAAACAAAATAAATAAGTTGAGTTAGGACCACCCGCACGTTGCGACAGGGCCGCTAAATGGGAAGAAATAGGCGTAACAACGTCAAACCACACTTGCATGTTACGAAGTGTAAGTCTCAAATTCTAGAATGAAACGTAAATAAAAATTTTGCTAGAGATGAAAAATATATGGTAACAAAGTTGAAAATAGAATTTTATAGGGTTAAATTATAAAAGGTATAAAAATATTGGGTATAAAATAAAAAAATTATATAGTTGTACCATATGCATATAAATGTGTAAGTTAGTAATTAGAATATATATAATAAACAAGGCACCTAGTGTTTTTTCTTTAAGGCACTTGAGGTTTTAAAGCCCAGCTTCAAATGGTTGTTCGACAGACTTTTAATGATTTAAATGTCTGAATGGTTTAATACTTAATGGTTCAAACAATTTGTTTTTGCGAGCAAATGTTTGAATGATTCAAAATTTTGTTTTTGAGTGGTTAAACATTATACTAATGCTGAGTGATTAATAGGTCTAATGCTGAATGGTTAAGATTATCTGAACTTGTCAGACGTTTGTTTTTTAATAGTTAAGCGATATACTAGCTCTTAATGGGTCATACCTTTAATGGTTTAGCATTTAATGATTTAGACCTTTTAATGGTTTAACACTTAATGCTTCAGACCTCTCATTGGTTTAGTGTTTAATCATTAATAAGTTGTCAAACAACACTAAGTATCAAATGAATTATAAGTTATATTCGGATTAAGTTGTACAATTCTTGATTAAAGGTAGATTTCAATTATCATAACTGAGTTTTAATTTTGCTACATTTGATTAGTTTATTAGTGGGATTTAAAATGGTTATGATTTCAAATTTATTTGCTTAATTGTCGATAATCAAAAACAGGAAAGCGAATGAACTCATTTGTATTGACTAAGTCGAGAAGTATATGTTAGACCTTTGTCATCTCAAATTTATGTGCGGGCGACATGCTATTTTTGTAGGTTGCGTATTTTGTTACATTCATCTCGTATCAAAGTCCGTGAAATTTGCTGCAGATTAATGATATTTAATTTTTGACACAACGCATTTGATCGGTCTTATATAAACCGTTCTGACATGATTCGTATTTGAACATAACAAGGAAAAATTCTAGATTCATCACTGTGATTAGTTATTGATAGTAAAAAAATACGAATAGTTATAAAATATCATACAAGAGTTTCTTTTTATTAATGGGTAATCATAAGAAGAACATAGAGTTGTTAGAAATGGATAGTATAAAAATCATACAAGAGTATAAAATATCATCAGGGTCGATCTAAAAATCTTTTTATAACACTTTATTTTATAAATTATTAAATTATTATAACTTGTTTAAATGGTTTAATGAATGAAAATTAAAAAAAAAATTTGTTTGTTACATTTATAACCCATATGATACACTAGAATAAATAAGTTTAATAAAGAAATTTATATCATATGAAAATTCAAAATGAATTCAAGTTCGGATTATAATTTGAAAATTGGCGGATGTTACAGTCCCGAAATTTAATCACGAGGGGACTATTTTCAAGGACATGAGGAGACTTGGATTCGATTTCACGTTTGCACGTGAATTCTTGGAAGCGTTTAAATTCAACAAGTTTAACTGTGATGCTTTGTTATGTTTAAGTTTGTTAAGTTTCATAATTTATGATTTCATGTGTTTCTTGACAAAAGGTCACAAGATTAAATTAGAGTCTTAATTTATAGACCTTTACATTTCAGACAGTTCAAGACGATTAGGAATGTTTTGCCATGAGGGAAACACCAAGTATTAGATCGATACGAACCAGGCTTAACGAATTTGAGAAATAAGTTCAAGACACTTTTGAATGGAGTAAGGAATTCATAAGAGCTTCTCAAGGAAATAACTTTAACAGACTTCTTAGATGATTGATCCTTGTTTAATTATATCATTAGGGTTTCAAGGTTTTATTAGTGTAATGATGATACGGGAATCATGTTTTGTTATGATTAAGGATTCAATTTAGAATGAGAGCATCATTGTTATGGGTTTTCAGGATAAGTGCGGTTTTGAGGGGAAGACATTCAAAAAGATTATTTAGGGTCGTTATGAGATTTGGGTGACGAGTTTTAAGTTCCATGAAGACAAGATCAATGATAAGATGAATCAAAATAACAAGATGTTGCGAGTGTATCGTTCAAAATAACAAGATTTGGGTGACGGTTTTGAGGGGAAGACATTCAAAAAGATTATTTGCTTTGTAAACCAAAGCAATACATTGACTTATCAAAGTATTAGGTCAACAACAACCTTAATGAAGACATGCGTACCTATAAGCGGACACTCAGCCCAAGGGTTCCTAGGTAAGGTAAACGGATCCATCGGTTGATTCGGATTTATATGAATACCTTGTCTAGACAGAACACCTCGAGATACAGGCATCCCACTCTTCCAGCATTACATGTTTCAAGTTATAGGACGTAGACTTTGACGAGACTTGAAAACCACGAATAACGATTCAAAAGTACATTTTGAAAACCATTTGATTCAGGCATATAATGCCTTAGAATATGATTTATGGTTCATGTGTGCATTGATAAGATTCAAGGTATAAGCATAAACACATAAAGCATATAATCACATAATCAAGTATAAACATATAAGCACATAAGATCCTATCTAAGCATATAAAATACATGAGAGGACTCATGTGTAAGAGTACTTAGTTATAGTCTAGGTCATTCCATTTCTAATAACCTAAATCCCTATAACCATGGCTCTGACACCAATCCGTCACACCCCGACCGACGGTGGAATCATCGGGGCGGACGAATGGGAGACGATTGCTCATAGCACATGGAACTAATTAGGTTGAAATAATATTAAATGTCACTATTCATTAAACATTACAATAAAAATAAGTAATGGCAAAACAATCAAGATACAAACAGAAACATAAGACTTTCAATTAATCTAGGTCCAAGTCCTATATGAGCACAAGAAGATCTTCAAGTATCAAACATGAAACATGTTAAAAAATAAAAGGTCAACTATAAAGTTGGTGAGTTCCCATGTTTTATACACACACATATATATGTATATATATAAAAGGGTTACAAGTAGCAATTCATGTCCATTGTTACAAGTTACCAAGCTTATAGAAAACACACAGTTACAACCAAACCTCGACTTGATTACAAGTATATAAGATTGGCTTAGTGTACTTGGTTCCCATGATGAACAAGCATACGTCATCAGGAGCCGGCAATACATCGGCTTTAGCACCAAATAGGCTTGTCAGGCCCAAAGATCTAAGACGTCGCCACACTAGCAATAGTTAATGATTGTAAACAAAATATGTATCTCATATAAGACTTACAATAACACAAATAACCATAACAAAAGTAAAGATGAATTGCATGTGCATTTACAAATATCTAGATGTTTACAAATTTAAGTTTATAAGGTTAACATGTTTCACCTCAAAAGGTGTGAAATAAAGTAAAAAGAGAGTCACTAGATATATACAAGGTGATGATAAGAAATTAAACGAGGCTCCAACGATTTCTTTTACAAGATACCTAGATGTAAAGATTCCAAGATTAAGTTCGATAATAAGGTTATCAATTAGACATGAACTAGGGTTTCAATTGGGATTTGGGGTTTAAATAATTAAATAAAATAATGAATCGTTTACGTTTTGGTTTAATAAAGATAAAATAAATCAATTAATTCCAAGAATGATTAAAATGATTCAATAATTTAATTTATTGATTTAATAAAAACTAAGTATAATGTGCGAAAAGAAATTAATTTAATAATTAACTATTTAAAACTTGATAAAGGTGATTAATTACATACTTATTAAATGACTTTAAAATTATTTAAAATCATTTTATAGAGTTTTAAACTTTTTAAATGATTTATTATAAAATTCTTATAATATCAAGACTCTAAAATGAAAGTAAAGTATAATATTTAATATCAAGTTTTTATATGATTTATTATCAAGACTTTAAAATAACGTATAATAGAAAGTGATCTTATTTTATAAGTTTCAAAAAAGCTCAAATAAAATTTTAAGGAATAACATTATTGACTAATTATATATAACATGTTTAAATGTATAAATAAATAATTAGTTATTTAAATAACTATTAAAATAACTATTTCAATAATTATTTATTTAAAACATATAGATTTATAATGTTTAAAATAATCTACATTTGAACCAATATAGTTTTATATCATTTAAATTACATAAAATAACTAATAATATTTTTATTATCTTTGTTACCTTTTACAAAGTAATTAAATTTAAAAAAAAACACAAGTTTTTAAAACCTTTTAAAAATTTAGTTTAATAATTTCATAAATATTTTAGTTAACAAAATAATTTTTATTTAGATTAATTAGTATAATAATAGTTTTTAGAATAAAAGAAATGTAAGAAAATTAATTAAATAAAAAGGTTGGCAGAGGCCTGGTTCGAACCCCGGACCTCCTGCTTAGAGTCGGGACCCGTTACTAATTGGGCTAAAGCCCCAATCTGCTTAGTTTTCGAAAATAATTTTATACATCCATTAACTAAGAAATCCCCAAATCAATATGAACCCTAGAAACGAATTGAATTCAATTGAGCTTGAAATTGATTTCGATACTCGAATTAAACATGGGACTTTTGTTTCCCATAATAAATCGAGTGTTTTCACGTATTTAGTTCACCTGGTTTAAAGACGAAAATGATGGATACGATAAAACAAGGTCGCGGCTACTTGGATGTTGATTCAAGATGCAAACTTTGTTGTTAATCAAATTAACTTTGCAGGTTTATTCTAAGGTTGATGATAAGGAAAAGCCCTCAATCAATTTCGATCTTAGTTGCCCCGAAGGTTGAGTTCGGCTAAGGCGCAGGTTCACTATGAAGGTGACTGTCGTATGTGATGTGTGTTTTGTTTTAGATGAAATTACGTTGTGTGGGAGTTTAGTTATGATTAAGCTATCGTGTATGTGCAATTAATCTGATTATTATTGAGTATAAATGCTTGAACGGCTAGGAGGTTTAATGGTGATCGGTTACCGAGTTCGATTCATTCATACACGACGTTAAAACTCAATTTAAGTCCTTCAATGCAGTCGGATTGAGTTCACATATTTGTTGTGATCGTTTGGGGTTCGATTTCACACGTTTTGCCAACGTTTGGGCTTCGCCGGAGTTATGGATGGAGATCGCAGCCGGAAAAACGGGGGTGGGGGCCGGTTTGGTTTCTTTTTAATTAACTTACAATTTCGGTCCCTGTGGTTTTCAAAGTTTTCATTTTATGCTTGAAACCTTTTAAATTAAGTTTTAAAAATTATAAAATTGGCCCCAAAATTATTAAACTAATTTATAATTGAATTTGTCTTTTAAAACTTTAAAGAGTTTATGACTAAAAAGAAATAATTTTATTAATTAATTAAAATTAAATCTAATTCTCATTACAACTTATAAACTTGTATAAATTTATAAGTTTTATAAAAACTTTAATATATAATTATTCTTTCCATGTTAGAACTCATAAATGACAATCATTTTGTAAATTTATAACACTTTATTTTATAAATTATAAATTTATTATAACTTGTTTAAATGGTTTAATAAATGATGATTAATTTTTTTTGTTTGTTACATTTATAACCCATATGATACACTAGAATAAATAAGTTTAATAAAGAAATTTATATCATATGAAAATTCAAAATGAGTTCAAGTTCGGATTATAATTTGAAAATTGGCGGATGTTACAACCGATGTGGGATTTGCCTTTTACAGTTATACACATACACAAATACAATTACATTTACAGTTCCATGTATACTACTCTAAGTCGTTAAGTGATGATCTTTGATCCGGACAGTCTGCTCGTCGTCTTATCATGCCCCACCCTCAACAAAATTTGATTGTCTCCTACTCTCACCGACACTATTCTCTACGGTCTGCTCATATCCTTATCATCCTTATTATTGTCATAACATTGACATTCATGAAAATTATGATGCTATTAAATGTGAGTGTTTTAGAAAACATAAAAAAACTTGAGACCTAAAACTATCGTTGCCTCTCTACAAATTTATCCCGAATGACACACTAGAAAGTAGGGTTATCAAAATATCTCGTTGTTTGATCAACACTTGCCTGGAAAGTGTTCGCTCGATTGTCCGCTTGGTTCAGTTTGTAAAAGAGTCAAACACAAGCAAAGTGCTACTATATTTGGCTCGTTTCGTAAATCATCCTACACACAACGAGGTTTTGAGATAATTTATAGGTTGTTTATGCAATGACTACAATGGAAGTCGGGGATGTCTGGATGGTGGGCGAGAACTATACAAGGTTGCAACGACAAAGGTGGTTTCAAGGGTGATATTTGTTTATAATTCAATCTTGTTATAAAAAAAAATATTCACATAAACACCCAACCTTCTAAGCATAGACTTTAAACGTGTGACTAAAACAAAAACTCATCAAATTTTACTTAACTATCATATAGAGAGTAAACATTAGAGAAACTACATAAAGTTGTTACCTTGTGACATTAAAGTAATTAGCTCAAGTCATGTAAAATAACTTTCTATACGAAATATAAACCAATATTACATACATTAGATTACAAAACGATTCGACTATTTCTCACATTGCAAAAAAAAATAAATAAAAGTTAAATCAAACACACAATTGTTAGATCAACTTACCTTTTAATATTTTATGTTTCACGTGCGTGATTCTAACATTTACTTTCCGTTCGCTTTATATTTTTCATTTTTATTTATATTTTACACGAGTTTTTCGGGTATTTGTGGTCTTTAACGATAGTATGACATTGGCATTATTTGACACAGTTTACGTCATCCGTCGCAATACGAGAGCTTAATACTAGTAATATCCTATTTTCGATTTTGCTACCATATTTACATCCATAACCTATAAATAAGTAATAACTAACACAATAGAATATAAAAAACCAAATTCCAAACATACATGAACCACAAGATTAACAAGGAATTGAAAAAGATCAACGGTGAGGATTTGCTTAAAGATCGCCGCATAAAGAGCCCCCACCCTTCTCCTTTTAACCATCACCACCACCACCACCACTATCATCTCTCTCCCACCGTATCTCTCTCTCTCTCTCTCGGTAAGTCTCTCTCTTCGATCTTTTTACCCCATCTTTCTCTCTCTCTCTCTCTCTCTCTCTCTCTCTATTTGTCGCACACTTTTTGTCGATTCTCGAATGTTCGATCGACCGATGGGGCTTTTCTAGGGTTTCTAAACACACCCTACCCCTCTTCTATATCCAATCAAGATTTGTTTTCTTCACTCAAAGATCCACGTTTTGTGTTGGATCCTTTGAATCCCTTTACTTATAGGGTTCAATTTTGGAATCCCTTTACTCTAGGGTTTACTAATTCATTCGCGCCCTCTTCTTTCGTATTCGATTATAGTTGATGTTATTGTTGATTCTTTCGACTTGTGGTTATTGGCATTGGCATTGGTATTGGCTTCCGACGTTCTTGATCTCGATCAATTGGTGATTTAAGCTTATTGCGTTTAGGGTGGAATTTGGGATAGGGGTTGACGCTTTGTTATTGGTTGAATCAGTGAATGGTGTTTTAGGTCAGGTATTTGATTCGATTTGTTTGTTGATTTGGAACTATATTCGTCGACTGTTCTGTTAATTGGACGCATGAATTGCTAAGTGTAGATAAAGATACATGAGATAGGCATATAGTCTTCTATATTTAGAAGTTTTGACGGCTTTTAATCATTGTCCTATTGGCTTTGTATACGTGGTGTATTTGTAGTTGAGTTTTAACTGAGTTTGAAGTTATGGGTATTTATGGACACCAGGAGTTCATACTCACTGCTTTTGGGGGTTGAGTTTTATGGCACCTGCTTTTTCTGTTGAGTTTGGTGGACATAGAGTTTCAAAGAAGTTATCTCAAACGAATTTTGTTCAAATGACTGGGAAGAGTAGAAAAGTTTCTAAGGGTTACTCATTTGGGTTTGTGCCGGACTATCGTCATGCAGTTGAGACCATGGCTGACTCCGAAGGATATGGGAGCTCAGGGCGGGTGGATACAGAAATCACTGCTTCAGAAGTTTCTTGTGCACCGAGAAACAAATCTATTAACTTGAATAGTGATTCTTATCAACAATTTGGGGTTCCATTTCAAGTTATATCTCTATCGCAGTTATCCAGTTTTGAGAGAAAAGAATTGGAGTCAAGATTAAAACGTGAACTTCAACAAGTTAGAACATTCCAGAAGAACATTGAAGAAAGTTTGTCCCCATTGAGTGATGTTCATAGCGGCAGTGCTGGACAAAGAAAGGCCATACCTGAATTTTCACGCTCTATAAAGAAAAGGATCCCACCCAGTTGGAATGGGAATGACGGGCCCCAATTAAAGAAGGCAGCAGTGCCTCGAGCTAATGGGAATGCCATGTTGATGAAACAATGTGAGACACTTTTGAACCGTCTGATGGGGCATAATTTTGGTTGGGTGTTTAATACTCCGGTTGATGTAGTAGCATTAAAGATTCCAGATTATTATACAGTTATTAAACATCCGATGGATCTGGGGACTGTGAAAACCAAGCTAAAATCAGGAAAATATGTGGATCCATGGGGTTTTGTAGCTGATGTTAGGTTGACCTTTTCAAATGCAATGACTTATAATCCACGTGGAAATGATGTGCATGTTATGGCTGAAACATTGAGCAAGTTTTTTGAAGTTAGATGGAAAGCAATTGAGAAGAAACTAACAGTCACTACAGATTTGGTGCTTCCAATTAGACAGAATGTTATGGAAACTGACATTGAAACTGCTACTCTTATGCCTCCTTCTAAAAGGAAAAAAACTGCTTCTTTTGGAAATGAAATAAAGCAAGAACCTGTGAAAAAGACGATGTCTGTTGCTGAAAAGCAGAAATTGAGCTCTGAATTGGAGGCCTCTTTAGCAGATTTACCTGAAACCATTATTGATTTTCTTAAAGAAAATAGTTCGAATGATAATCCAACAACAGATGATGAGATTGAGATTGATATAGATAGTCTTAGTGATGAGACATTGTTTAAATTGAGGAAGCTTTTAGATGATTTTTTGGTGGATAAACAGAAAAACGTGGTAAAACCCAATTTTCTTGCTGATAAAATGGTTAAAATGAACGTACAAATGGTTTTAGGTGATTGATTTGATTATTATATGTTTTATTGCAGATTCAAAAAGATGTGAATGAAGAGGATGTAGATATTGGTGGAAATGACCTGCCCATAACAAGCTTCCCACCAGTAGAGCTAGAAAAAGATGCAACCGTCAGAAACAGTACAGGCAGTAGTTCAAGTAGCTCCAGTAGTGATTCTGGATCATCTTCTAGTGGTTTGTGTTATTTTGAGCCTTTTGTGGTTTCTAATTTTAATCTTTGTGGCATAATTAAAATATTGCTTGATTTTCATAGTAATTGGTACATTGGGCACATATTACTCAGGTTTAAGCATGTTTTTATTCATTTAAAAAAATAGAAATGTGCAGAATCTTATGATGTCTTTTTTCTAAACCATCTATGCCCACATGATTTTGACAGGCTTTCTGATCAATTCTGGTTGCAAGTTTATGCTTTACAAACTATAATTCTATTTTCATAACTATTAAGTCAACAATATGCATGGATGCGAGCAAATCAAGTCCAGTCAGTTAATATTTTTAAGTATAACTTAAAGACTGGTATATTATAGCTACAGAGTAATTTTATGGCCGCACTTTAGAAAACCTGTTATCTTTCTTGTAATTTCTCTGTGGACATAATGTTGTCTTCATATATATATTATATGCAAATACTCAGCCTTTATGATGAATATTCGACATTTTAGGGCTACCTATTGTGGTTTTAGCTTTTCACTTTTTATTGTTAAATTGGCTTTTCAATAGCAATACTTGATCATGGTGACTAAGAAATTTCTCATTAATATACAAGTACTGTTTCTTTCTCACATTAATATTTGTAATGATATATGGCTAAGTTCTGAAAGAAGTTTTTCTTTCCATCTGCATGTTTTTGCTGAATCAGATTCAGACAGTGAAGTAGATGGTGCCAAGATTTCTGCAATTGTGAACAATATCAAGGTAGTGTTTGGTATGCTGTAATTTTCTAATATTTGGAGCATAATTATATGCGAGTGTGTGTTTTTATTATATCTTGTTTGGGTTCTTTTTTTATTATTTAGTTTTGATGATTAAAAGTTTGATAACTTTAATAAATTATGTAACATAAAAGCTACTAATAATGTATACCAAAACCAAACAACTTGGTTCAATGACTACTGGGTCTGTTAATGTATAATAATAAAAGCACTACCATATCCTTTTCTTAATGTTTCATGATTATTAAAGGTATGAGATGGAGAGTGATATAAATGTAAAAATGTATACCAAACAACTTGGTTTAATGGCTCTTTCTATTTATATATGCCAAGCAAACATGATAATGGAATGTAATGGTTTATTCTAACCCCTTGCTCATTCCATTACCTTGTTCTAGATGTCTTGATATGAGGGTGCTTGGATTTCTGTGTTGGAATTGAGTTTCTGACAAGTCATAATAACCTGTTGTTAATCTTTATTTATGCTGATGCTGCTTATTCAGGCATTAAATAATCAGTTTCACACCATCTACAGATTACAACATAACTGGTTATATGAGCGCTAAATAATGTGGTTTTTTCTCCACAATAACGTTAATTTGTCTTTTTTGTCTATTAATTCCTTAAATAGTTAGATTTGTCAGACACTACATCTGATTTTCTGATTGTTACAACTCCATTATATTCATGCACTATTTTCTACAAGCTTATTTAGTACTGTCTCCTTCAAAACACACATCCAAACAACCATATATTTGAATGCTGTTTTATTGCTTTCTAGGACACATTGGGTGCTGACGTTAATATGGAGCAGGCGATCGATGTTTCCCGTAACACAGAAGGTGAACATTGCATTCTTATGTATGAAGCACCATGTTTAGCAATTCCAGGTGCAATTTCGACCCATTTACCTGTATATGGGTTGATATGGGCCGTCTTATTCCTCCAAAAACAGTTAAATTAGTTGAATAAAAACAAGTTAGCTAAAAGGCAAGTGGGCTGAAAGCCGCCTATAATTTAGTTTGATGCATACATCCTCACAGATAGTTTTATTTGACAATTTAGAGTATGTAATATCGTTTTTTCAGTAATAATTAACACAATCATCTTATTTTAAAAAAAATAAGAAATAGACAAAATTGTTGTCGGGTTCAACCTGACTTAACCAGACCAATTTCAGAACCATCTTGCCAACTCTACTGGCAATCTTATGAGATGGTAATGACCATAATTCTCTTTGATATCGTTTTAAGATCTCCTTTTTGCAGATTCTGTAAATAGAGTGGGCCAAGTTGAGCAGAAACCTCAATCTGTTCCTGTTTCTGCTGAATCTTGTGGCCGCCAAGAGGGTAAGCAATTGAATTAACAATTGGAGGAAGTGTTGTTGGTGTTGTTAGTATAAGCAGGCATGCTCTCAACTTCTCACCTGTAATAATGCTATTTTAGGAGAGAACGCTCCAAACGAGAGGCAAGTCTCTCCTGATAAGCTCTATCGTGCAGCACTGCTGAGAAGCCGTTTTGCTGACACAATTCTCAAAGCTCAAGAGAAAACAGTTGGAAAGGTATATGTGGCCCTGTCTGTAGGGTGGGTAAGATGGGCAGGTTGGTTGTTCATGGATCAAAATGTGTTCAAGTTGAATTATTATTCAGACATTTTTTGGCCATTTATTAAAACTATATGTGGCCCTGTCTATAGGGTGGGTAAGATGGGCAGGTTGGTTGTTCATGGATCAAAATGTGTTCAAGTTGAATTATTATTCAGACATTTTTTGGCCATTTATTAAAACTATATGTGGCCCTGTCTATAGGGTGGGTAAGATGGGCAGGTTGGTTGTTCATGGATCAAAATGTGTTCAAGTTGAATTATTATTCAGACATTTTTTGGCCATTTATTAAAACTATATGTGGCCCTGTCTATAGGGTGGGTAAGATGGGCAGGTTGGTTGTTCATGGATCAAAATGTGTTCAAGTTGAATTATTATTCAGACATTTTTTGGCCATTTATTAAAACTATA
>BJCM01272088.1:0-10034 GCA_018326385.1 Flaveria bidentis | reverse complement strand
TTCATGGATCAAAATGTGTTCAAGTTGAATTATTATTCAGACATTTTTTGGCCATTTATTAAAACTATATGTGGCCCTGTCTATAGGGTGGGTAAGATGGGCAGGTTGGTTGTTCATGGATCAAAATGTGTTCAAGTTGAATTATTATTCAGACATTTTTTGGCCATTTATTAAAACTATAAAAATAAGGGGCAATTTAATATGCATTCTGCTAAGTTCAAAAGTTAATATTCATTCTTCAATATTTTGTAATATCATAGTTACCCTCTCAATAACTAGAGACATTATATTAACACCATTACACTAAAAAAATAAATAAGTCACATCAACTGACGAAGAATGTTTACCTTATTTGTTTAGTTTGAAAATAATGTTGTTGGTTCTGTTTTATTTACCATTTAATGGATAAGTATGATATTTTTAGTGTTTTGAAATGATAAGTACGACTATGAAATTTAGAAGGGGATCTTAATAAAAATTTGAACTTCTAGAAGCATTTATGAAAGTTGTGATTGAAAAAACATGTTATACAATGGTAATCTAAAAAATTGATTAACAGTAGTTTAATTATATGCGTCAAAAACAGCAAGTTACGGCATAAAATCCACTTGAACTATATTTTTTTCCCGTTCAAGTATATCAATAAAAAAATTCTTAAATATTTGACCCCTTGACTTAAAATCCAGCCTCTATTAATAGGTTCAATTGCAATTACTTAGTGTAGCATTCTAACATTATGAGTTTCAGGTTGAGGCACAAGATAGGGAGAGGTTGAGGCTTGATAAGGAGGAGATAGAAAAGCGAAAAAAAGAAGGTATTTTAAGAATTTAGTTTGTATAAAGTTAGCTCTTTTTTGTGGGTTATTGTGACATTATTTTTTGAATTGCTTTGGTGTTTGGGATGTTGATCTTGAGATGGTGTTTTCTCATATAGAAAAAGCTCGGCTGCAAGCTGAAGCAAGGGCTGCGGAAGAGGCAAAACGAAAAGCGGATTTAGAAGCAGCTGCTGAGGCCAAACGGAAAAGGGAACTCGAACGGGAAGCAGCACGGCAAGCTCTACAGAAGGTATCGTCTGCGTGTGTATATGTATAGGATTAATTGCATAAAAGCATTCAACTTCAGTCAAGTTTCTATATTGGGTAACCAAATCTTTTTTGACCCAGAAACTTTTGAAATTTCTAAATAAAACCCAAACTTAAAAGTTTTTTTTGGGTGTACAAACCAATGAAGTTTTAGTAAACTTAGTAGAAATATGCAAAGCTTTCAAAAATTATGTTGGCTTTTTTATGTGGTACTGAAGCGGGTTGATGGGTTGACTTATGGTTAACATTGAACAACGGCTTGTGAAAGTTTGAGGCTTTTCTTAGGCTAAAAAGCTGGCTCCTTCAAGTAGTATGTGTGTATATTTATGTATACTTTGACAACTAGAAAAGCAACCAAATTTGGTCAATTTTCTATCTCAGATAACCAACTCTTTATGCCCCGAAAAAAAATCTTAAATATTTTAAATTATGGCCCAGAAAAAAATCCTAAATCTTTTAGAAGATTTTGAAAAATATATAAATAATTTGGTTTTATATAAAAACTCTCGGACATTCAACAATTGTAATGAAATCTAGCGTACAGAAAATCATGTTGACTTTTCTCTGAGGTGAACATTGGCCTGACTTTTGTCAAGGTTAAAGATCAACTTCAATCAGAATATATTTTTAAGTTTCTAAGTTTTTTTTTCAGGGGTTTATGTTTTATTAAACCAAACAACTTTCAGCAGTTTAACGATTAAATCCCTTGTTCAAACATATGTAGAATTGAGCTGGTTTTTTAGTTTTGTTTTATTGATAAGTCTAATATTTAGTAGTCTTGCTAAATAATCTATCCATTGTATATAGGTTTAAACAAGTAAATAGAGGTTGGTTGGGATGACGTTTTGATGGAGATTTATCTCATTATGATGTTTGCAAAATACAAATAGTCAGACACTAGTGTTTGAAAAAACGGATGTGAAAAATATGAAAGGCTTGTTGCCACATTTTTTTTTGAAAAACACAGATATGCAAACGCAACCTTAAGTCGTAGAAAGTTTAGGGATCAAGCCACATATAAATATTGCTTCAATCCATCATTAAACCTTTTCCAAGGGTAATTTTTTTTAAAATTGCTTAATATATGAAACCTTCAGGATAAAGTATTTTGTTTCTGACACATACTTTTTTGGTTTATTATTGTCAGATGGAAAAGATGGTTGATATAAACGACAATTCTCAGTTTCTTGAAGATCTTGAACTTCTGAGCGTAGGACCCACCGAGCCTTTACAAAGCTTAATGGATGAAACTAGTGCAGGTTGTTATCAAGATCCTTTAGGGAGCTTTAACTTGAGTGGAAAAGGGAACCCATTGGAACGACTCGGTTTATACATGAAAGATGATGACGTTGAAGACGAAGACGGTGAGCATGCAACTGGTCCAGCCATGGCAGATGATCATGAAGTAGAGATAGATTAAACGTTTATTTTCTCTTGTTTTTTTTAACACAGGGTAGTTTTGGTATTTTACAGCCATGGTAGTTAAATGTAGGTTCAAAAAGGTACAAAATTGTGATAAAATTGAGACAAGTTTTTGATTTTTTTCTTTTAGATTTTGTTCTCTTTTGAGTTTACATTTATTGTAATAGACAAAGGTAAAAAGAAAAAATTATTAGATATTTTATAAATTAAGAGAGAGCATTACAACCAACCAAGGAATAAAAATGTGAAAAGTTTCAAAAAGGAGCAATTACACTACAAAGCAACAGGCCACCGGACCTAATTACATTTCTTTCCCTCCAAGTATCAAATAATAGCTCTTCAGTCCTCTCGAGCTCAAAATACTTGTTCATGTCAAATCGAGGGCTTTTAGTTTCTTTCGTTCTATTTCCTTTTATGTTTGTTGAGCTAGCGCTTGTAAGTTCAGGGTTCCAACTACCTTGACTGCTGCTGGATCGGTTGCCATGTTCTTGGATCATCTTCAAATCCTGGAAAAATACACGGGTCAGAAAAATAGAGGAAAATAAAAAAAATGATATAATTGACGGGTCGGGTCAATCTACAAGATATGTAGCTTTCAGGGTGAAATGGGCCAGTTTGGCTTGGCCTATAACGGTCTATAACCCAGTTATTAGGAGGTTGTAAGCTTAAAATATGCCCATTAGTCAACTTCAACCCTGTTTTTTCAGCCAAGTTATTTTATATTTATCCATTTGACCAGTTATTATACAACATAACCAACATCAACTTTTTGATTGGTAAATGAGTCAGAAATGATATTTCTACTTATCAACTTCAATGGATAGTGAATATATAATTCATATAACATGATTATGAAACTTGTGGGTTCATTGAAACTCATATCGAAAGTAATTGGGAATGGGATGTCATGCATCAATTATGCAATTAAGTGTGTAAGACCATTCACACACGTTAAGAAATCAAAATTAGTTGGTATGACCTTAAAACTTATGGTATTCCAATAAGATGCTAACTAGAGCTGTTCAAACAGGTTGGGTCAGTCGGTCCACAAGCAACACTTTTGTCCATTTTGATACAAATTACTGATTTAATAAATACTAATGCAGATACTATGTAATTAAAATTATTCAACTGATTTGACCTGTTAGAATATAACTCAAAATAACTGATCGTGTGCAAGAACAGAATCGTGTCAACTACAATCTATTTACGTAGATTTGTGTCAACTACAGTTCATTTACTTATGAATGGACAGATTTGAGTTATGTTTTATGTTAAATAAGGAAAACAGGCAAGTCAAATGAGTCAAACAGGTTGAGAGTCATAGCCCAAAGTTACTTAACACGTAAAAACCTACTAAAGCACTTTATTCACAAGAGTAGACTGTTAGTAAATAATAAACTGTTTTTAAAATCATATTTGACAGCAATTACTAAAAGATCTGAACATTTGAAGAAAAGTGCCTTGGTCAATCAACCTGACCAGGTATTACCTGTTTTGACCCATAACCCACCCATCCAACCATTTTGCCACCGCTAATCTGAAGCTTTCTCAGAGGGAAAATAAGTTAAAAGAACAAATACCTGAGACGGATCCCACAGTTTTGTTTTTGGGGTTGTTGGGGGAACACCATCATTGTCATCCCATTTTAACCATGGTAGATTAATTCCTTCCATTTCCACTGGACGGGAAAAAATGTTACCATTTTGGGTTGGTAATGCACCATCACCTTGTTTGGCTGTTGTTCCAACTATACTTGAGCTTGTGTCGCTTCTTTCTCCATCAAAAGAAGAAAAATCTGTATCTTCAACATTTGATATAAAATCTTCAAAATATTTTTCTGCTTCTTCGTTTAAGCGTTTAAACACTCTATTCCTATCATTGCTCCTCTGAAAGTTCAAAACCATAACGAATTATAGCGTTACAGCTCTACTATTGCAGTTTTACAAATCTTGACAGTAGATATGGCAACGGGTCAAAACCTCAGCGTGATCCGAGATGGGTTGGGCAGTTGGGCCACAAACGCATCTTCTACCATTTTTAGTTTTATATAAGCTAAATATCATTGCAAAAACTACACTGTTACAATTTATTCCGACCATTTTTGAGGAATCAATTTAGGAAGTTTTGTGCATATAAATTATCTTCCGTTGAGTTTCAGCCCGTTCTACCAAGCTTGACTCATTTAACAGATTAGATCCATTCAACCCTAGCCCTTTAGTTAAATCATTTAAACTTAAGCTGTTCGTCCCACTTGTGCATTGAAATACACTTCTGTTGATCTTCAGCCCATTAGACCATGCTTGACTCACTTAACTCAACCCCTTTCCCTTTAGTTAAATCATTAAAAACAAAGCTTTTTTGACCCAATTAGATAAACATAACCCAAAATCGAATGGCCCCGAATTACCACCTGTACCAGATCAAAAGTTTATGGAGCTAAACCTTTCGGAAGTATGCGGCTTTTTGTGCATTAGCATTGTTTTTTGACTCGGGAGGCACTTCCCTAACAATCTTGAACCCATCGTGTCCTTGTTGCTCTTCTAGTGCCCTCTCTGTTGATAAATCTTGTTTATGCTTCTCCAGCTTTAAGAAATTATTAAGTCATCAGAAAATTTTTCATAAAATGATAAAATAATGTCTTATCATTATTAAATAAATTAAAATTTTATCCTTAAAATATAAGCCAAGCAGGTTATTACCTGTTTTAACTTTGTTGTATAGTTCTTTCTTGGTGTGGCATCAGAATTTTTTGAATACAATCGATCATGGACAGATAATGCAGAAGGTTTTCTTTCCATGTTCTGGATTATGCGAATTGGAAGTAGTTAGAAATATAGGACCATATATTTAGAAGCATATTATTAAATTAATATTAGACCTGTTCAAGTTCTATCATGATTTCGTTGACAGCAGACCTAAGTTCATTTCTCATTGCTTCACATAGCCCAATGTTAGCATCATCTCCAGTAGGGTGGTCAATCTAAAATAAGATTGGGCGGTTAAACATGCAGATATAAACAGTACAAGGACAGAGACAATCATACATCCCCCTTAAACCTCCATATGGTAATTATATTTTCAGAAAAGAACAAACCTTTTTTTGTGCATAAACTGCTCGAATAGTCTTCTCAATATCATTTCTCCCATAGCGAGCATCTCTTAAATCATCATCAGTCAATGCAGAAGACTGGCTCTGGAAATGATTATGTTATATTAATAATCAGTTGTAAAATAATAGGCTGTAAAAAGTATGTCGGTCATGCTTTTGCTCTATAAAGTTGTAATTTTCAGATGCTTACATGTTCTGCTGTAAGAGACTCCGAACAATTTCTGATTAATGAATGAAATAGCAAAAAACTTTTTGTCGGATAATGTATAGATGGTTTGGTGAAATGGAAATTAAACCCTTTAAAATTAGATTGACAACAGGCTAAAAATGTAATTCTAATTTATACTTAGATAATTAGTTTTATTGCAATTGGTATGGAACTGAATATCCATATATATATATTAGTTGACTGACAAATAGTCATCTATTTAAACACATAATTTGTTTATACAAAAATCAAAAGCCACGATAATGAAATAATATGTTTCAAAAACCCAAATCTAAGCACACCCTAAGTCATGATATAGCCCAAAATAATACAAAACGTGATAACATTTTGAAAGTTGGCATTACAGTTGAACCCCGGTGATTGTCCTGCAGTTATTCCTACTTGTGTAAGATTTATTTGACCTATGATTAAAAACAATCTCCTTACAAACCACCATTCAAAGTTGAGGAAGTGTTGCTTACCAAGTAGCCATCATGTGACCTCATTTGAGGTGCTTGACTCATAGACCTGGTGAGCCTCCGATGGCTTGAAGCAGTAGGTCTTTGAAAAGAAGCAACTTGACTATTGCCATTATTCATGCTCCTAGATTTTGGTTGAGATGCAGAACTCCGGGAAATATCAATATCACTCTATCAATCATACAAAAAAATTAACAGCTAGTAAAGGGAGAACAAAATTATGAATTCAACAATGCTAGAAAACAATCAAAAAATCTAGTTTCATAGTTGGATGCAGACAAGAACATAAACCTAGTTGGAATGCAGTAATATGCATAACAACATCGCCACAAAGCTAAACACAAAAAAAGAATGCTATTATAAACTTGTAAAGTAATTACAGTTGTTATATTAGAGAGTGCTACAAAGCGACGTTGTTGTTTAGTCATTCTTTAATAAAAGTTTGATTTAAGAAACAAAACAAACTTAGCTTCCCCGATGCTCTGATGTTCTGCCTGATTATTTGGAATGATGCCAAAGCACTATTACATCAATCTGAGTGTTTTCTCATCTTCCATGATTCCACATCAAAGTGAACAGTGAGATACTTTAACATCTATATATAAATCATTGATTCTATATTTATCTCCCCACATACATCTCTAATAAAAAATCTCTTCTTGACTAATCATTGTACGAGGTCTACTTTCATGGAATTCTTTCAAAGGTGACATTTCCTTATCAGTAGTTAAAACTCAGTTAAACAAACAGATTTCATTCTAGATACTACTCTCCTTCATTTCAGTGGAATTTCATCTTATGAATTATCACCCAACAACTAGTCAACCACATGATCAACAAACCAAAATTCACCTCAGTCTCACTAATCTGACGTCGAGCAACCGAAACAGAACGCCTTCTTCTCGAATCAGCATTCGGAACAACCCTAATGGTACCACCAGTATTGAAACCACTACCATTAGGATGCCTCGACACCGACCTCGAACGCCGGTGAGACGCCGCCGGAGTTATCTCCGACTTCACACGCACAGGCCGGCCGCTTCTACTGCTAACACTCTCATCATCCACCTCAGAGCCGTTCTCCCTCCCGGATAAAAACTCAATTGCAAGATCATCGAGACTAATTTCCGGAAAATCAGAGCCTCTGACGGTGTTAACGAACTTACGTCTCGGAGTCGGAGCAACAGCTGGTTCAATTTCTGCCGGAATCGGCCGTGAGAATCTGCTTAAGCTTCTGGAACGACGGTGAGATTTAGAAGATGAAGAAGTCGGTGAATCGTCGGTGGATGGTGATGAAGTTCCGATCGGAGCTCTTTTTGTCGTCGATTTGAAGGCTGATGAAGCCATTGGATTATGAATATCTCGATCAAATGGTGATAAATGTAGTTTAGTGGTGTTGAATTTGAAGATGAAGGTCACATGGAAGAGATGATGATTGATGAACAACTCACGAGCAAGGGTTTGATGGAGATGATTGATGAAGAGTTTTAAAGGTTTGAATTTGGGGCGGATTACGTGATGATTCTGAGTGTTAATTTAGATTTGAATATTGTTTGTAACTCACGAGGGTCCTAAAAAGGAAATAATACGTTGTTTTAAATATTTTGATTTGTTAAATAGCCTGTTCTTTTCAAATACCAATAGTAAGAAACATATAATACGTCTACATAACGTTTTAATAATGGAAAATTCTCAAAGTATTATATTTAACCAAAAATTCTCTTAAAATGTTCTTTCGAGATATTATTTTTAAAATGTTTTCATAATACAAGTCGCGGACGTCTAGCCACTTTGAATTGTACACGTGTTCTGTGGAGGCACCCGCCTGCATTAAGAAAGCGTCTGCCAGTTTTAAAAAGATGTCACAAAACATAAAAGAACACTTGTATAATTTTGTGTGACCCATTATACATGCGTCCACCCTCTGTTTAAGAAGATGTTAAACGCCTTTTAGCATGGGACATTTTGAGAAGTTTGAAAAAGAGAGGACACTTTGAAAAAAAACTAATGAAAAATAAACATTTTAAGCATTTTTCATTTTAATAAACGTGTTACAGATAATAAACTTAAAAAAATAATGGTTAATTAATGTCTTATGAATATTTGATTTTATCCTTTCTTTTCGAAAAAAAGAGATAAAAATATGCACAATACATATACATGCGCATAAAGGAGGATTCACTTATTGCTCATATGGGGTGTTGGAAGTTTAGTTGAGCACTTGATGAAGTACTTGTCATTCAAACCTCCACAAAAACACGTAACAGCCACACTAACATGTCTATTGTCACGACTTCACTTGAGCATTTAAGCGGGCGCTAGTAGTTGTTAGCCGAGCATTTTAAGTGGTCAGCAAATTATGTATTTTTTCTTTGAACGGAATGATTAGTTTGATTACTGATCGAGTTATTGGTCCATCCGATCATCTCAATTAATTAAGTATATGACCTTGGGGCACTAAATTGCTACATCCAAAAAGAAAAACTAATACATGAGTCTCATCTGAGACCATCATTTAACAAAACTCAACTTAAATAAGAAAATCAACTTACTCAACTTATAATTTTTATTTTATTTTATTATGATTTTGTCATAGGTAATTTTAAACCCAAGACATTCCATTATTTTAATGAAGTGTTCGGGTAAATTAGATTCTTGATGTTTAGTTATTTACATTTCTATTTTCTTTCTCAATGTACATAAGCTCATTTATATTAACAATATATTATTTTGATCCGTCCAATCACCGATAAAAGTATCTTGAATTCGTCACTACACATGTAGTCATGCACATAGCATATATGCATAGGTGTATAATAAATGACTATCGATACCGTATGAATTAAAAATAAACCTTGAATGAAACTGAAATTTACATGTGTTCTACTTTATAAATATAATAATGCTGCTATAACTACACATAAAGAGGGTCTCTTAGGATTGCGTTTAAATGTCACCTCAACTGATTTTTAAAAGATAGAGTTCATGAGATTTGACATAACCTAAAAACAATCATTTGACTTAAAACTCAAACGGTTGTTTGACGTGCAACCAATTATTTACAGGCGGTGTGGGAATAAATAAGGCGGTGTAGGAATAGATATTATGACGGTGTGGGTAGAGCAACATCTAATAAATAATACAAGCATTAGTATGGTTTTTGTAATTCTTAATATACTATTAGTTTTGAGAAAAACATCTTCATATTCATAAGGATATTAGGATGTTTAAAATATTTCATTATAATCTAAATTTTAAGTAAGTCTAAAAAGTTCACATAATATCTACTTTAGAGATGACTAGTTTTATACGTCACACTTTACCGGTGGTTCAAAGCATAGATATGATCAGGGGGAAGTTCGTAATGTTTGATTTCGAAAATTTGTACATTGGTATAACAAAGAAAAAGAAAATAGGTAAAACTAAAAAAAAAGAGTTCAGAACTAAGAGCAAAAAACAAGAAGAAGAAGACCAATGATTTCATGACCGGACCGGACTGGCCGGTCCGACCGGGGATCGGTCCGGTGGCCGGTCCGGTTCGCTTCAATTCGTTTTGGATTGGTCGGACCGGGAAACCGGACCGGTTCGGACCGGTTTTTTATTATTTTTTTATTTTAATGGGTAAAAACGGGGTGTTAAACCATAAATTAGTACATCGGATATACAAATATAGTTAAGTTTTATATATAACTATAAAATATATATGTAAATCATATATAAATTACTTATATT
>BJCM01272086.1:0-16536 GCA_018326385.1 Flaveria bidentis | reverse complement strand
CAATAAATTAACTTTTTAATTTGAGCTATGTCGACGACATGTTGTCGTCATAGGGTCCTTGTTTAAAATTTTTATTTTTTTCAGGTTTTTTACCTAAAATTTAATGTTTTTAACACAAATCAGATACACAGAAATGAAACCTAAATATTACGAATACCTAAATGAAGATCAAAAAATTTTAATCAATTACATAACACAAACAAAAGTACCAAAGTAAACATATGTTAAGTTTTTACAACCTAAACAAATTAACTTCCTAATGGTCGTCATCTTCGTCTTTTTGGGATTATGTTTTCTTCTTTCAAATTCATTCACTCTTTCTTCCATTTCTCGCATTTATTGCTTTATTGTTTCCATTTCCTCATTGCGATGTGATGATGACCCGCTCGATGGTTCATAACGATAGATATTTTTCAATTTTCATCCAACACCTCTTATATGACCACGTCTTTGTCCTAATGCAAGCTTTAAACATTTCATCTCATTAACGGGCGACTTTCCCGCCTCCATTTGCATTTGGGCGTATTGATTTTCAATTTTGCCTGCAATTTTAAATAATCAAAATGAAAAATTATTAAGATTTTTAAGAAATTTCGACAGCGTAACTATAACAAAATGAAAAAAAATCATATTTAATCATAATTATATATAACATAAAATTCTCAACTTTCAACATATAAACACAACCTATCAAAATCAAACAATTCTCAAATTATCCATATAGACCATAATATTTAATTATAAGCACATATAATATAAAATTCACAAGTTTTAACATATAAACTAACAACTTATCAAAATCAACAATTCTCAAATATGTATAGCATATAGACTATATTTGATCAAGATCACCAAATACAATATATTAAAAACATATGAACATATGATAATAGCATTCTTAACAAAATAAACTTATCCAATCTTCTTCTGCCCTTTGGTTGATTCATCCTGACCCTTTTCTGTAATGCGACATTCTCCACTTTTCGATGTAACTTGGGGTCCCATTTTGTTGCTCCTGTTAAAAACAATATTCATAATATTTGAAAAGAATTAATAATACATAATTAAATAATATATGTTTTCTTACCTAAAGATATCACCTTTGAACATATAATCGACTACCATGCAGACTTGGATAGAGTTGTTTTACTTTATTCTTTACGTCTTTTTCAGAAAGGCGTTTATGTTTTTCACTTGAGAAAAACTCAACCACCTGCCCTCATGCCTTCCAACTTTGACCTTTAGGTGGATTATTTACAGCCTGTTCAATATTATTATAACCTCCATAATTTAAGAAATGTTGTTTTATATTATATCTTCTATCTCAAAATGGTCACTGACAATCCATATGGATACAAAGTTGGATTCCATGTCGGTGGTCTGAACCACGATGAGCTTCTAAATCAAAATATTCATGTGAAATAGAATAGTTAGATAAATATAAAAGTTCAAATTACAAATAAAAGATAACATAAATACTCGCCACCATAAAATAAAACAATGATATCTTAAACGTATCAGGGACTTTTTCCCAAATGGGATAATGAAAAGGAACAGAGGCAATATAATTGTATAATGGTCTAACAAATAATTAACTATTTTCTCTCATAACTTTAAATTGTTTTCCTGTATGATCAACTAAGCAAAAATAAATTTAACCTAAGGTTAATAAACTAATATTCCCATAAAGTACTATCAACATATATATATAAACATCGATAATCATAATAGGATTTAACGTGTAACGCATTTAATAAAAATTAACTATCATAACCGAATAATTTGATTCTAACTAATATAAGTTATCTATAATTATAATTGATAAATATAAGTTTTGTTAATATTATTACTATGACTTATAATTATAATAATACTTATAATAATAGCATTTATATGCACATAAATTATTATTAATAATGATATTAATAATTATAATTGTTATTTTTATTAATATTTAATTCTTAAAAAATTTAAACACCTATCGCGACGACATGTAGATGTTTTATAAAAGGCGTGTTTATTTTCCTCCAATTTATTTAGAGGTAAACACAGAAAAAAATTGGTTTTTACCTATCGCGATGACACGTCGTCTCCGTAGATATTTCATAAAAGATGGACTTATTTGCCTCCAATTTATTTAGAAGGAAAAAAAATTTACCTATGCGATGACATGTCGTCGCAATAGGTAAAACAATATGTTGTGTTATTTAAAATAAATCAAAATTAAAATAAAATTACCTGTAACGACTAAATATGGTGACGAATTACGTGTCCTCGCCATAGGATGCACCCTAAGGCGACAATAGGGTGTTGTTATAGCTCTGCAGTAGCCAAAAATCAAATCACCCTTGTGCCGCCGACATATCGTCGTGATAGAGTGACCTATAGCGACGAAACCATGTCGTTGCCATAGGTAGTCGCGATAGGGTTAAATTCTTGTAGAATTTGTTGTTTTAACTACAGAGCTTTTCTTTTATTCACAACTAATATCCTCAAATAGTTGGTAATGTGTTAGGACAAACACCACCGTCCACCACAACTCACATCCACCACTGTCACCACCATCCAGTCGTACACCTCCACCACCATCACCCACCACCACCGTCCAGCACCGCCATACACTATCACTAACTTATTTTAGTAGTTTACAAGCGTTAAAAGTCAAACACCTTCTTGCAGACTACAAATGTGTGGTAGACTGCAGATATTTGATCTACCTCTTCTTGTACAAATCATGTTTGCAAATGTAGTCTACATACTACAGGCATGTTAAATTTGAAAAAATAAACTACACCTTATATGTCTTTCTAACCCGTTTGTATCCCTTCTAAATAAAATGACAATGTGAAATATACCTAACATATCATCGTATGCGCCACAATCCATAGGTTTTGGTTTTTAAATTACAACTAGTATTCAGCCTCACGCGTTGCGGTGGGACCGTAAAATTGTACCAAGTAGTATTAATGTCACATCATTGCTAGTGATCATCAACACCAGGAAGCTCTTAAAACAAAAGAATTAAAAGCGAACGAAAAATAGACGTAAAAACGATGAACCGTGCACGTGCGTTACGACGTGTTAATGTGTGTAAATTAGAATGAACGTAAAATACAACATGAGCGTTAAACAGAAAAAATAGATGTAAAAATATCGAATCACATACGCATGTTGCAGTATATTAACTCGAAAAGTTTCAACCAAGACGTAAAATAAAAATTTTGTAAAAATTTTAAAGTAAATGAGATTTAAGTTGAAAGTGAAAAGAAGTGTTAGTGTTAAATATAAAAGATGATAGCTATAGGGTTAAAAGTATAAAAGTAAAGAAAAGACAAAGTAACTTACAATCTACAAAACATAAGGTACAACCCATTAAGCACAACTAAGTTGGTAAGTAGTATTATATAAGTTAGTATTAAGTTCTCCGCGTTGCGGTGGAATCATAAAATTGTGTGAAGTAGGATCAATGTCACACCGCCACCAACACCAGAAAGCTCATGAAAGAAATAAAAAATAAAACTGAATGAAAAGTAGACATAAACACGAAACCATGCACACGTGTTGGGGCACTTTAATGTGTATATATTAGACCGAAATATAAATATAACATGGCCGTTAAACGGAAAAAATAGAGATAAAAATGTTGAACCATAGACGCATATTACGGTATGTTAACTCGAAAACTTTAAACCGAGACTTAAAACACAAAATTTGTAAAAGGATAAAAGTATATGAGATTAAAGTTGAAAGTGAAAACAAATGTAAGGGTTAAATGTAAAAGATTAAAACTATATGATTAAAAAAAATAAAGAAAAAACAAAAGTACAACCCACAAAGCATGATGTACAAATCATAATGCACATCCAAGTTGGTAATTAGTATAATATAAATTGCCTTTAAAAAAGAATTGTTGTCAAGCAACACAAATCTCCTTCATTCAGGCCTTAATTTGTTCTTGAAAACCTACTTATAAGATCTATTGTGAATGTGGAATTTACTAATCATCAAATCTCTCTTCTTTAAAGAGTTTGCGCACAAGCTTTCCCGATGTCTAACTGATAGCAAAAGGTTTCATATATCATTGGACCATTTACGCGCAAGCTGCCCTGAATTCTAAATCGTGAAAGGGCCACCTTACTTTAGCTTGGGGATGAAAGCTTCAGTCTTGTGGTGTTTCTACAAGAATTTATGGAGTGCTACTGTTTACGGGGCATTCATTGCGTCTTTTTGTACCTTACTTCTATGGGCAAGCATTTATAATTGTGACCCCATGATGGGTACTTAAACAGCTATTATTTGAATAAATGTAATAAATGTTACGACTATCACTGCATGTGTGCAAAATCAGTAATCATATTTGTTAAAATACTATTTTTTAAATTTACTACTAGAGCAACATAGATGGAAAGACTTACCGACGAAAATTAGTTGTTGGTAAGTACCTACAAAGCTCTGGTGAACATCGACAAACATCTTAAATTTAGAACTATCTATATATCTGGGGTCACACGGAGAGTTTTTGATGGATTATCGACAAAATTCCCTAACTAAGCCTTGATGGTATCCATCAGTAAAAGGCTATTAAATTTGTAGCTAATCCACCATTTTGGACCTTTCCATGAGTTGTCGTTGATCCGTCCGCAAAGTAGTCCAAAGTGATCCCTTAGTATATTACTTGTAAAATGTGATTATTCCATAATCATATTATCAATGGTTAAAGACGAATGGACTTTTGCTGATACTCCATGATTCCCTTAAATATAACTTGTTTTAATTGTTAATATAATTTTCGATGTTATATAAAATCCAATATTACATTGATTCTTATCTTAATTATAAGTTAACTAAGCCTATATGTCATGTAACCAATCACCAAATGGATGGTTAGAATTAAATAACAAACCACAAACTCAATTGTATTTTCTATATTTTTACAAGTATAATAGTAAGTTATAGTACAGCACGGGACAATTTTTTTTTCTAACAATGTACAGGCTTTAAATTTGGAAGCAATTCATGGAAGTAAATTATCAGTAATATAATTTTGTATACATAATAATATTTAAATGAAAAGGAAAAAGTGTCATTGGAATTTTAAAGTAATTGATGTTGGTATTCCAGTGTTTGACCAGAAAACATAAACAAACACAAATTGACACTGTTCAGCATGTAAGCAGTGTCATAGTCAAAACCCTCAAAACATGCATTTGCTCATGTGAATTAGAAGTTGTCATACATTTGTACTGTGTCTTACCGTATCAAAAGGATCTAAAGATGTATAATATCTGTCTTCATCATTCAATGTTTCTTCTATATATGCATAGTAAAAGTGGTAGATGCATCTGTCTTTATGAAATAATTCTCATTTTTGCATTTGTCGATCATTTTTGAAAAAATAAGATTGAATAATTTAGTATTCAATGGTCGTTGATTTTAAGTGGCTTTTGAGTACCGTAGACTCTTAGAGGAAATATTAAACGAAACAACTAAATACTTCATAAAAAGATTTAAGTTCTTAATCCTTGGATTTTAATGGTTTTTGCAATTATGTTGATTTGAATTAGATTGGTTCACTAGTTTCATCAATTGACGTGAGGTTTTTCGGCCAACAATTTCAAAACAAGAGTTAAACCTGGTTAACTATCAATATACGCAATATGTTGTTTAACTAACAAAATTTGGCTAGGTGATGGGCTCCCGCTTGCATAGATTACTATGGAAAGTTGATTCAGAGGTCATGTTTTGCTACTACCGGAGGATTATTTAATAAAGATTGTTACTTGTGGAAATTTAGTTACACCAAAGTTCTCCAAGTAATAATGTAGTTTGAATAAACAATGTCACCAGATTCAGTTTAAAGCAAAAAAATTTTTTTGTCAACATACATAATCATTCAAGATTATTCTAAATAACCGTTATTTTAAACTCTTTGTAACCAACTAAATGCATCATTTAATCAAACACATAAATGGTTCAACATAAAGCAAAATCATCACATCCTTGGTTGTGATCGGTAAAAGAAGACGATCCTACATTAATGGAATAAACACTCAAAAGGAATAACTAAAGCAAACATCTTGAGAATTAAGATCAAACAAATGGTTATACTTGTGTTAAAATTATACATTCATAGTACTAGTTTTATAAGTTTTACTCTTCGAACTTGTTAAAATTATACATCTTAAGAATTAAGATTGATCCATAATTTTTCGACCCTTATCATCTCTCTCCTTTGCTTGATTCCCTTTGCAGTCTTCCTCGATCACAGTCTACGATGACTCCAAGATTGTATCATTCATAGTATGATTCTAAAGTTGCATTCTTAGTTTTCAAGAAAAATACAAAGAAGAATGGAAATATACAATATTATGGATCATAACATTAAGGTCTTACAACCCGCAACTTGGGGGCTAAGGTCAACATCTGGAGTTGTCAAGTGTGAAGCGTGACAAGGACATAGTTATAAACTGTAACTATTATCCTTATGGTCGTAAGATTATGCGGTTCAAGAAATCATCTAGAACGTAACATGTGGCAGTGACTCATCGAGACTGCACCTTACAAGTCATAACCATTTAAGTCTTACGGTGCGTTATGACAAACCAAGTTGCATATGAATAGAAACTCGCACTCATTTGGTTAAAACATCATTAAAACTCTCAAACTCATCTAATAACCCTAAAAGAAGGTATGCAAAATCAAGGACTGGTCTAGAAGCATCAAGGAGACATCTAATAAGGTTTCATTTGTGTTTTTGCTTAAATATATAATCATACTAGTCATAACCACTAGTAATAACTTAGGCTTAGTATATTATATAGGTTATTGACCTATATAAGCATGGAATATATTAGGTCAACATCATAAAAACTACCTCAAATACCAGGTGACTTGATAATGTCGAGATACATGTTTTTTAAATAGTAAATTTTGTGTATGCTTTGCATTTGTGATGGTTAAACTTTATACATTAATCGTAACATCAATGGTAAATTCAATACGTGGCCCTAGTGGTTATTATGATTGAGGATGGAATGGCTTAGGAACATACTACGTATGACTGGAGATGGAATGCCTTGAAAAATAAAGAATGTAATGCCAGGATATATATGTAGTGTTAAAATGTTTGGCTTGGAAATAAGCTTATGCATAATCAGAATATAGTATGGGAAAATATTATGAAAGTATGTTGACTCACGCATTTTATATTTTTAAAATGATATGTCTTCGGTGAACCAACACGACAAAGGTGAGCTCTCTTAAGATAATGTAAGGTAAGCGTAGTTTGAAACTTTGTTGTACAAAAATTATTGTTATAATGAGTTTCAAGTTTTTAATTAAAAAGTTTATTATTTCATATATGTTTTAAGTTGTTATCAGTCGGTCATAAAGTAGGCCCCATCTTGAATGGAGTGTGATACTTACATTCAACCTCATGTGCCTATACTTCTTAGCAAAATAAAGTTGTGGAAGGGAAATATTAACATATACGGAGTATAACAAGGTCTCTTATGTCTTAATGGGTGTTACATATGCCGATTTGGACTAAGTGTAACTGTTGCGTACTTTCTAAACCAAACTCCATCATTTATGGTAAATGGTTGGTGTACTTATGTACTACTATTTGGTTGCAAAGTTTTCTCTTATTCATCTTAGAAACTTTGGTTGTCTAGTTTTTCTTACCACTTTGAATCCTTCAAACAAATAATCATGCTATAAATTGTGTTTTTATTGGATAGTCAATTCATAAAAGGGGTTATAATATTTGGGATTTAGAAAACAAACAGTTTTACACTCTTGTGATGTTATTTTTTACAAACAAGTTTACACTTATAAGTTGAACAAATATTCTAAAAATTCAAAGATAAACAATGTGATATTATTATTTTTCATTTTTCAAAATATAAATGATAGACAATCAATTCCGAATGATGAAGAAATGGAAGTTCAATATGAGCCTAGAAGTACTAGATCACTTGGCAACATGTGAGATATTAAGCGGTGAGAATATATGTACTAATCAATACGTTACTACAAATCCTAGTATCTTAGAAGATGCTATCGATAATGTACAAATTATTAAGGTTAGAAATGGAGATGAAGCCACTCTTAGACTAATAAGAATGATATTAACTTTTCTACAAAGACTTGTAATTCTATAGCACCTAGGAGGTTAGAGGATTTCTTTAAAGATAATAAGGTAAGTATAGTTTGAAGAAGGTTGTGAATCATTGTAAATTATTCTATCATGTCATTTTAAAAGTCTTTGTTTTGTTTCTTCTCTTGATACTAGTGTAGAGCCAAGGAATTGTAAGGAGGAAGAATTAGATCCTAACCGGGTGTTAGCAACAAATAAAGAAATGAAAGTCTTAATAATGAGACTTAGGTCTTTCCTGGTTTCCCAAGTGGTAGAAAACCAATAGGTTGTAGATGGATCTATAAGATTAAATATAGGTGAAATGAGTTGATCGAAAGGTACAGTGCTAAGTTAGTTCCTAAAGGTTATTGTCAAATAAAGGACTTGGATTTTGATAAGATATTATCTCTAGTCGTGATATGGTGACAGTTCAAAATAGTTGTTCCTTGTTTTAATTTAATGTAATTGATATTTTTAACATTCTATGCATAAAAGCTATGTATATGATCACTTCAAGGTTATTATGACAAAACTAAAACAAAAGTGTGCAAATTAGCTAATTCACTATATGGTTTGAAAGAAGCATCGCAAAAGTAATACAGAAAATTAACTAATATTCATGTTGAGGTTGGGTTAAACATATCATGAGTGATTGCTTATTCTTTGAAAAATTTGATTCATATGTGATCAATATATTGGTTGTTTATGTTGATGATATTGTTTTGGCCGGAATAACTTAGTTGAGCTAAACATGATAAAATCTTGGTAGATATCTAGCCATTTACTTAAATATTTAGGATAAGTTAAATATTATATTGACATTGAAGTGCTAGATATGGTTATGGTATTGTATTATCATCACGAAGATACCACTTGGAGCTAGCTAATTGTAGAATTTAGAATGTTAGGGTTAAAACCGGTTACTAATTTAATTGAAGATAACATAGCCATAACCACTAAAACAAGTTCATAGAGTTTTGATTATAAGTTGGATAAATTATAAAAATAACTGATAAAATGATTTATTTAATGCTTAACCTGCTGGATATTACCTATATAGTAGGTTGTTAGAGTTTGATTATGCATTATTTTTTGGCTTCACTCTAAAATTATGTTAAGATTACTTAGATATTTGAAAGAATCATGAGATAATCTATTTTTCTGAAAGTGATGATTTTTAATTAAGAGACAATACAGATTTTGATTAGGGTAAATGTTTATGTACCCGGAGTTATATATTCATTGATATTCTGAAAAAAGTAAAAAGAAAAAAGAAAAGAAAACTAAAAAAATACCAAACAGTTTCATAGATATTCATTGATTGTATGCAATGAAATTCTGAATAATTTTAAATATCCACCAAAATCTGTCGATGAACATAATATATGATAATAAGGCTGCACTGTTTACTTATATAATCCAAGTTTTCGTAATCATATAATATATTTTGAAATTAACCTTTATTTTTCACACATAAAAGTGGTGGCTCGGGTATTACAAGTTTTAAAAATAAATACGACTTAAAAACATACAAATTTGTTTATAATAGGATAAAGTATGTGAGTTAGAACAGGAGGCAATGTTCGAATACTAAAAGCAAACTTACGAACTACATTAGCAATAACCAGAAGACCGGTATGATCAGGTGTTATTTATTTGGTGTTAAACATCTCGTTCTTTTGCTCCTTTGCTTGGATATGATCTACCATGTGACATATGTTATTTTTGTCTTGCTACAATGGAGTGATTGCTGCTCATGTTCGCGAGCATCTACTAATTCACTTGATGACTAATGCTTGGTCGTTGTTGATGTTCTTTTGAGACATGTTTGTCATTCATGTGTTTAGATATTAGATATCATAATTTGGACGTCTTAACGTGTGAATGGAAGGTTAGTGGAAGCATGAAGGCGTTTGTAAGTAAAATCACAGCCATTAGGAGTAAAAAGACCATAAACAATGTTCTAGCGCATAGTACTCCACTACCAGTGCATAGTACTCTACACCAGCGCACTAGCCAAGCAATGCAGAACACCCAGATGACCCAGCGAACTATGCTCTAATACCAGCGCACTGACTAGAACACTACGTATCGCATTATGCACTGGCCTCCAACAGCCTCTGAATTTTCGGGCTTTTCAATATATTTAAAGATAATTATAAAGTTTCGAATCCAAATTTGATACTTAGGGATTTTGGAAGCTTGGAAGACGATTTTAAGAGTTTCTTTCACCATAAAATCACCTGAGATCAAGCTCTAACAACATCCAATCCAACATTGAAGATCCAAGCATGCCGATGAGCGGCTGATTCGTTCGTAATCATTTTCAGGAGGAGAGTTTTGTAAGTAAAGCATTGGGTTTACTTTGAATTGATTCTTTGGATTGTGTTTTTTTATACAAGAATACAACTATTTGTTTGTCTAAAGTTAAAAGATTTGTTTATGTTTAAGTATTCGTTTGCTTTTATTCGCAATCGGTTTCCTTACATCATGAGCAGTTTTTTATGTTTTTGAATTCTTTGTATAAACGATTTGTTAATTGTGTGAATGAGTAAATCTTAAAAGTTTTTTTTATAGTTATCACTTTAATCAAACAATTTTGCATAATCATGTCTATATGATTCCTAATCTATTCTTACGAAATCAAGTGTGGATATTTGAACTTGAGTATTGAAAGTGATTGTCTTTTTCATTATTGTTTTCAAAACTCTAATCAAGTTTATTGCTTTATTAATTATGGTCATTTAATTTACTTTTTTATTATAAACAAAAAGCTCAAAAATATTTGTTTTTTTTTGTATTTTCGATTTGTGTTTTAGTCTAAGGTATTCAAGTTTGATACATTCCACCAAATTTCTGTGGAGATAACTCTTACTTACTCGTACTAGTTATTTAAGTCATTTAAATTATCTTGTTTTTGAATTAACCACGACAACTCGATCACGGTGAACAACTACCAACTTTTAATTCTATTCTAAAAATGCCAAGTCCTACTACACTTGTTAGTCATACTGTTTCTCACATACAATTTAACATAATATATTCAACAGATCTATCATTATTCTTTAACATCATATCATCATACTTCTAGATAGATCAAAACTAAAAAAAATCAAGATCAAGCAAAATCACCAAGGATAATTGTATGCTTCAAACCTTCTACCATCATTCTTATTAATTCAGATGATTGTGGCTAGATAAAAACCTTATTGGTAAGTGAGACGGGTATAGTAAGGGTTCGCCTCCTTGTTAAGTGAGATATATGCAATAGTGATCTCTACGGTCTTAGACCGAAATTTCTAGTTGTGCAAATTGTTTTTTAAGGTTCTAGGAGAGCATGTGAAGTGGATTCATTAACATGAACCTCTATAAACTGATTTTTTTTCTTTCTATTCCTTAACTATTCATTAATTTATTGATTTATTAAACAAGTGTTACTTCATATATAAGTTATAAACAAAAAATTTAATGAAGTAATAAAAAATAAACAAGAAAATATTAATAAAACTTACTCACATTGTAGTTTTCAATATGTGTTTTGCTTTTAAATCTTGAGATCATCATATCTGATTAAAATGTCACCTATATATTCACATTCCTTCCGAGTCCACTTCGAAAGTTACATTGTTAAGTCGATAGATGCAGTGTTGCGATGGATAATCTCATTTGCTCTCCAACTTGAAAGTGCTTCTCTTCCCCCTCTTGGAAACCACTTGCAAGTGTACGGATTAGAAAAATTGTCAAAATTTAAACAAAAATATACTGTTATCCTATCAGCTAAGACTATTTCTACTATCGAGTAATAGTCTTGCTACATAATAGCTATACTCTCAACTCTAAGAAGACAATCCATAAACTCTTCTTCACTTCCAGTTTTGGCCGACAAAATCATACGCCCGCGTTGTGTTTCTAGTAGCATCTTACTATTAAGAGTAGATATTATACTTATAATTGCTGAAATGTTTATCTATATTGAGTTTTTATTGTAAAAAAATAAATTATACAATAATTTAAAGGTAGTATGCTTATCATGTGTACTATATGTATTATGAATAATAGCGAAACACATGCCCAAACATCCTTTTAGAGGTAGTTATTAGTGTACTTCTATATTGCTGTATAATTGTACTAGTAAATAATATATTAGTTGTTCGTATTTTAAAGGTCAATTTCATGTGGTTAATCCCTGACATAATTGTCCGCTCGTTATTTACCATTAATTTACAGCTTCTTGTCAAGATTTTTAAACCAATTTCTTGTTAAATTATTGTTGTTGGTTTATAATATCTTCACATCTATATTTAATCATCTAAATTCAACAATAAAATGCCCATGTGCTTTTGGCTATCCGGTTCGAGTTAAATGTCAATTTTTTTAATTAGGTTAAATCTACAATACCATAATGCTTTTAGGGTAAAAAAATGATATTAAAATAATACCCCAAATGTTAATAATATGTATTCATCTATTGATTAGACCATAACTTAATAACAAAAAGTAATCCATTAAACAATTGTTAGAATAGATTTTATGATTCTCCCATGATGAATGTAATCCATTGATACCAGACAAGCTCTCCCCAGCTTTTCCATGCTTTCTGGTGTTATGTTTCCCAATTTGCCTTAGCCCACAGGTTTTCTTGTTTGTGTCTTCCAGGTGTAGTAACACTTCCCTATTTTCAGGTGCTTATGAAGTTAAAACCTATTTAATTAGAATAACTATGTGGTTTCAAATTCAAATTGCGAGTCGAAGAGCAACCAACAAAAGTTATATCATTGATCAGATGTTGTGGCTTCTTGATTCTATGTATATTTCAGTTATATGATCAGAAAACTAATGCATATGTTAAAATCTTATAAAAGCACTTAATTATGCCAAAGTAGATAATTCTAACAATGGTACTTGAATATTTGTAGCAAAATAAGTACTAGAATTGAAATTACCGAAAACAACTCATTCTAGCATAGTAATTTAGTGCTCCAAGTTAGATGTTTAAAAACCTTATTCATTCAAATAAGTATAAGCCTGAAAAGTAAAACTAGTGAAAATAGATAAGTTTGGATCAACAAGAATTTACAAAGGATTTAAAGCATAATTTTTGTTGAATATTAAGAATTTAGTTACAAGAAATCCTACAATATGTCCTCGGAAGCTATGAAGAATTATAGATAGATAATTTTTACATAAGATCATGAATTACCATCATCATCTTGCTCGATTTCCGATGTGGGTTCGTCATCTTCTTCAAACTCATTGTTGCCATAAGCTGCATGTCCATGACCAAAAGCTTTAATGTGGTCTTTGAGTGATCTTTTGTGCTTAAAATCGGAACCACAAATGCAATACCAAAGCTTCCCACAGTTCTTTTCATGTGTTCTCCAATCACCCTTGACTGCAAATGCCTTGCCACATTTCCTACACATGAAAGGCTTGACTCCATGCTTTCTTTTGTAATGTGTTTGAAGTGTTCTAAAGTCTTTTAGTGGTCTTGCTCGCGGGTGATCAATATTATTGCGACACCCTGGGGCGCAACAATAGCATGGTAGCTTTAGCATGCCTGTTGGTTGAGTTCCCCTTAGAGATTCTGGGCCTTTCCTGTATTGAGATCCATGCCCCCACATATGCATCTACATTTGCATTATATATATGTAAACCAACAAGATTAATTATTTAATTGAAGACAACACACACACACAGTGTAATTCAACTCAACAATTGTAAAGTAATGATAATTCAACAATGCAATTAGCAAATTTTTAAATTTAGATCACAGATTCCATTGCCTGCCTTTAGATAACATGCAGCATGCTTCAAGCTTAACTCTGCTTAAACATTACACTAGTAACAATTTCAACATATAAACACAGAAAGCATTTGAGTATTGCACATATTTTGGGTCTCAAACATTGTTATTATTTTGAATGTTTAATTGTTGTAATATTATGTACATATGAATAAAGACATGGGATAAAAAGACACACACACATATACATGGAGAGAGAGAGTGTGTGAAAAATCTTTAAGGTAAGGTTAAAAGACTGTAAAAATGTTCAGTTGAACACTATTCAAAAGCACAGATTTCTATGCATACTAAAAAGCAGAAGGAAATATTGGGTGTGTAGTTAAATCAAATGAATTTGTAGGGTACAAGCCTCAGTTCAGTTCAATCAAATTCAGATCCCAAAACCCGCAATCCATGCAGATTAATAAATTAAGTATTTGCAGCAACCCACAAACAAATATTAATCAAGAGATCTAAATGAGCAAGCTTGAAGCTTCCAAATGATTGATCTCTGATCACCATCTATAAGTGCTGTCAAAGATCATGGAAGCTTGAAAAAGATTCACATAGGTTAATTTACTTGCTTCAAAATGAAAATAAAGGGACAAAACAGAAGAAGGTGAAGATATAATGAACTGATCAAATGAAAGAAACTGAACAAAATAAGAGTTTTTGATATGTTTTATTATGTACCCAACCTGCATATTGTTGTATCTATTGAAGGTCTTGAAGCAAACAGGACAAGAGAATTGAGTAGGGCCTATAAGGATCTGAGAGGGTGTTGGTATCCAATACTGACCCTTGTTGAGTCTGCTAATAGGACTATACCCAAGGCTACCTTCATCTCCATCTCCCTCTATGCTCTTATTACTATTAGCAACCATTATTTCACTAGTATTAGAAGAAGAATTTGATGAATTCGACATCAAAGAAGCAAGATCAGCAGCACTAGCCTTCGGTAGCCCTATGTGCAGTGCAAGAGTCACATCTTTTTCATCATCATCTTCATCTTCATCATCATCATCATCACCATCACCATTACCACCATCACCATCAACATCCATATGTTGATGATAATCTTCTTGTTTTCTTGATGGGCTCAAGCTCAAGAGAGGGAGAGCTTCTTTGAGAGGAGGAGATGGAGGAGGTGTCGGATGTTGATTATTGATAGAAGTGGATGAATTGAAGTTAAAGCCATGGATGGCTCTAATGTTTACACATGATGAAGGCTGAAAACTGTTGTAGTAGTAGCTTTGAGGGTGTTGGTATGGATGATTAGACTGAACTTGATAAGGAAGATTTGTAGGAGAATTGTTGGTAAATTGATCTAGTTTGAACCACTGTGAGTAGAGATTTGAAGAGTAAGGATCACTCATGGTGCTGATGAATCTAGTTTTCTTGATGACCCTTAGGTTTGTGTGTGTGTGTGAGAGAGAGAGAGAGAGAGAGAGAGAGAGAGAGAAAGAGAGAGAATGTATGGTGATGGTGATAAGGGGAAGTAATCAAAATACTTGCTTTGTGTTTTTAACATTTTTATCATTATATAAAAGAGAAGCCATGTAAAGGTACATGATGCTACGTGCGGATGAGTGTGTGGGTATATGCCCTATCCATGAGTCAATATCATCTCCATGACCAAAATACACTACATTAGTGTGTCCATTGTGGTGAAACTTGAAAGCCCTGTTTATTTTATTGATTTACCTTCAACTATTTATGCATGGGGATTTACTTTTTTTAATGCATGGTGAAAAATATTTATTTTGACATATGTAAAAGGAGATGAAGTCGTTCCAGACTTCCCCCTATTCTACACATGACACATTAACGCTATATTAACTTGCTTATATTTTTATTGATTTTACTAATTTGGAGAGTAGCGTCACACGTCAATGTATTTGTATGTGTGTATGCACGATAATGTATGTGTATGTATGGATGTATGTATGTGTACATGTATGTGCATATGTGTATGTATTTCTATGTGCATGTGTATGTGTTAGAAAAAAATATTAGATGATCTTTGTGACATATGTGGGAAATGTTATTTTCTTTTTGTCATAAATGTATAAGATAAAAGTTTATAGGCAATGTATCATGATATATTTGTTGAAAATTTGACAAAAAAGTTCTCGTGAACACATTTTCCAGCAAAATTGTTTTAGCCGGAAAGGTTTCATTATAAGTAGTTCCTATATATTTCCCAGTGAATATCCCATCGGGCAATAACTTAGTTCTCTAGAAGTGAAAGTTATAACCGTTGTGAAGGGATGTACAAATGTATTTATCAATTAATCATTTGATAGAAATTTTCAAGGGATCATTGGTAAAGTAATTAAACATGGATCACGTAGCTAGTTAACAAGGCCGGTATTACTAACTAGTTAGCAATAATGTTTTACTGATGGTATTATCGCTAAAGGATCATTAGAAAGATCATCAACTCATTTCCAACGATGGTAAAAAATTGTTGGTTTATATGAATATAAATAACATATTTCAAATGATAGAAGAACGCATCAAAATCAAAACATTTTCTTACTAATCAAAATTTGTATATAAAAAATATGTGTTTATCGGTTAGAAACTACCTATAAGCATGTGTGGGTGTGTGTTG
>BJCM01272083.1:0-11165 GCA_018326385.1 Flaveria bidentis | reverse complement strand
AAATAATTTATAAAACTTTTAAGTGTAAGTTAATATTTTAATCTTTTAGAGGGAAATTATTACTTTTATCAAATTTTAGGGAGCGCAAAATTAAATTAACTCATAAACTTAAGCAACATAAATAATTAAGGACAATAAAATAAGCATGGTTGAGGATTTCTATTCAACAAAAGTCCATTAAGAAACAAAAATAACTAAGAACTATGAAACAAACATGAATCCTATTTGTCTTTCAACGTACAACAACCGAAGTAGATTGTATTATTGTGTTTAACTAAGCATCTAAAATAATACTTGAACAATAGCGTGAAATGCTAAAAATACAAGAAAGTCTTCAAACTAAAATGTCCAGAACATATATAAACTAGCAACTACAACAAGGCACCCATGCGTTTTATTTATACTGTGAATTCTAAAGTTTAATTAGTCCAAGAGTCTTAACATTAACTTTGAGTTAATAAGAGTTTTATATGTGTCTTAGTGAGTTAAATCACATTAACCTTGAGTTAATGAATATGAGTGTTAAATGTGACTTAGTGCTTAAAGATAAACTGACAAGCAACAATTAAGCAACTGACCATTGAAGTCTGCCTTTTAGTAGATTATGTTCTTGTTGATTAGTATATGGACTTAGTAGCAGCATATGCTGAACTACCTTCCGGCAAACAGCTGCATATGTTGAACTAGCTTTCGATTAACAGTATCATCTAATGAATAGCAGCATCCACGCACATGAGCAAATAGGACAACTCATCTTCCACCAAACTCAATTTCTAGAGTTTTTATGTTTCAACAACTCAACTTTAAGCATCAATCTTAGCTCTATTTTGGACACGATTTGATTTTTTATAATCCTCTCATATCATAGGATACAAATTCAATACATATTAATTATATAGTAACAAAATACTAAAAATTATTAATGTCCAAAGTTATTAAAAACCTAACTTTTCACTAACTTTCCAATAATCCTCCACGCGAATGGAGATCGATTCTTGCACTCAATTGTCAAGATATATTTTAATAATTAAGTATTATAGGGGAAGTAAGTGTTTCTTTTGAACCCTCATTTGTAAAGTATACTTTGTATCCTATAGATTACTAGACACGATGTCTTTGAACCAACCTCTTTTTCTGTAGACGTTATTACATTTCCCACAATACTCTTTTTGCTTTGGCTAACCCCTCATTGTCATTTCCATTAGAATTATAAAACACTAGCTTGATTCTAAGATAGCTTTTGGATTTGTGTACCCTAAAAATCCATTCGAAACGATCCCACGTTTATCTCTTCTTATACGTTGATACACGAGTTGGACAAAGAGAGGTAGGCAAAGGGAGAAGCGGCCACGGCACATAGGTGATTTTACACAAATCATTTATAAAAATTCATATGCTTAAACTCCTTTGATATCACTGGTTTGTTGTAGGAATGGACTAAAAAGTCTGCAACTCCTTTTTTATATTAGGGAACTCCCCTATAGTGACCTCAGTTTGTATAGTTAGGTTGTTCTATGTAAGGCCCTGTTCCCAAAAAACCTCACAGTTGGTTAATCATAGCATAAAATCATTTTAAATAACCAAAACATTGCAGCGGAATTAAATAGACATCCATTTAAAACATGGAAACCATATTGTACCCATACATTTGTCCTTTAATTATAAATAAAACATAGTACTTGTTCTTAAATTACAATAAAAGATTTTATTATCAGAAATGTCATCCACTGCCATCCAAGTAGCTTCCCACCTTGTGGCATCCTCAACAACATCAATTACCTGCCAACTATTATGCATAAAAGTCAGCTTTGCTGAGTGAGTTCTAGTTTTAGGTAAATAAGAAAATATAACTTTATCCTTCATATAATGACCACCCATATAACATAATAAATAACATTTCATGCATCATAATAAGCATGTTCATTATCTTTCATTCTTTCATTATCTTTCATTTTCATCATAAATAATTTATAAAACTTTTAAGTGTAAGTTAATATTTTAATCTTTTAGAGGGAAATTATTACTTTTATCAAATTTTAGGGAGCGCAAAATTAAATTAACTCATAAACTTAAGCAACATAAATAATTAAGGACAATAAAATAAGCATGGTTGAGGATTTCTATTCATGAGAAACATATGATTAAGATAATCAAAGTTGATTCAAATGAATAATATGCTGATTTGTTCGCCAAAGCCTTTGATGAACAAAGATTTAAGTATCTCATCTATTGGGATGATAAACATTGATTAGTTTATCTCCTTTGAAAACCTTTTCTAATATGTAATGTCTTTTGTCAAAATAATTTAAGCCCTATTACAAAAGGTTTTATCTGAAATTTTTCTAATTATAGATTTTCCGAAAAGGAATTAACTCTTGGAAGATGTTTTACATATCTTCCGAAGCAAAATTCCTCTAATGGAAATCTTCTTCACGGAAGAATTTTTAGTCTCGGAAGAAGCAATTTATAATTTATCAGATCTACTTCCGAAGCTTATAAATTCTTCATTCGGAAAGCACTATACTCTTGGAAGTAAGAAATTACCTTCTGAAGTTAAGCTAGCTTCGGAAGAAGGTTACTTGCGGAAATCTTTTATACTCAGAAGAAGACCTTACTGTGTAACATAAATCTTTGGGGCCCACAACTGTAAAAGGTAAAGATTTTCTTAATAATGTTGGAATATTTTAACTGAATTTAACCTTACCGCCCTTTTCACATCATACCCAAACCATCACTTCACCATAATCATCTGCCACTTTCACCCATTTAAATATTTTGACTTACCCATTTTAATCTATTTACTGATTTCACTGTCAAACGCTTTCTTCATCCCGAATTTAACCAAATCAAGCTCATTTCTTTGTTCTTTCTCAATGGCGCTTTACCCCAGCACAATCAAGTCGCATTCTTAGATTCATCCATGGATGTTGACTTCTCTGAAATCATCTCCTTTCTAACCCAATATACTTACTTCACAGCCCTCACTGTAAACCCCATCGTGTATTCAAACCACATGGCTGATTTTTGGGGGAATGCATAAATCATAACCCAAAATGGGGTTAGGGTTTTGAGGTCCAACATTTGTAACCAGGATTTGATTATTTTTTAACAGCTCATCAGGGAGCATCTCGAGCTCCATGATGAAGGTTCGCCAATGGAGTTCCCCAAGGCTGATGTTGATGAAACTTATATCCTAATGGGATACGATGGTGATGTTAGCAGTTCCAGTGTTTACAAGTTCAACTTCTCATATCAGTGGAAACGCCTGATCACATTGTCCTGCACTGTCTCTCAAACAAGTTAGGGGGATGGGATCAAATTTCATATGAACTAGGCTATCTAGTTCATGGATTGGTAAGAGGCCTCTACTTTAATTACTCCAAATTTGTGCTGACCAATTTGATGGGCAACCTTCAAAGGTAGACATTCTATATGTATCCTAGGTTCATCCAACACTTCATCAACTGTGAGTTGGACCAGAGCAAACTTGTCTATGAAGCTGCTCTGCCAATCCCTCACATAAGGCCAGCCATCTACAAGATTCTAAAGAGGATGTCCACCAACTTCATCGAAAGAAACACTACACTTCCTTCAGGTATGATTGAGCGCATAGCTCCTGGTGACATCCCTATTATCCCCATAGGTGGTGAACCCACACCAGCAACCACCCTCACATTACCAACTCTACCTTCTTACCCCATCAAATACACATATCATAGATGCCCCAAACGAACCCTTTTCAATCTACTCTGATTGAGCAAGCCCCTTTAGTTCTATCCAAAAAGACTAGAGCGGAATCATGGGATCCCACTCAGTTTGAGGTTTCACCTTCCTTCACCATTGACCTTAATATGAGATTTAAGTTTCCTCAGTCTCAATCCCCTATGCCCGAAACCCAAGCTGATAGCCCTCAGGGTGAGTCTCTATACTCCCCTAAGAGGCCAAACAGGGAAAGCCCCACCATAGGCTTAATGCCAATAGACATTTACCAAAGTCCCGAGTCATTAGGTATAACTTCCATATCCTTTACTGACCTATTGATAAGAACTGATGAGTAGATTATGTCTCTCCATGACAATGAAGTTGATCCACAACACCCTTTTAAGGATCAATGGAGCCTAGAGGGACCTCTTGTCTCTAGCCCCCATAAGTAAAAACCAACTGAGGTGAGTCCCATTGATATGGAGGGAACTCATGTAGATTTAGCTGCCACTACTATAGGAGCCTCATTGGATCCTTAGGGCAGTGGTAACATCTATGAGTCTGAATCTACGACAATCATGCCCTTTGATGCCTCTGAAAGAGACATCATTAGGTATGGGAAACTAGGGTGCCAAGAAACCACATCTGGTGGTGAGGATGAACATACTATGTATCTTACCTTATTTCCTTGTGATTCTTCAAAAGATAAAGGAAGTCTAAAACTCATCATGTTCATACTAGGTATGAACATACTTAGTCTCAAACCTTGAATCTAAGGTTAAGACGCTAAAGGATAGGTCTTCCAATTAGCAACTTGAGCTTGACAATCTCAAGGCTCAACTAGCTGAGAAACAGATTGAGAGATCTATCAGGCATGTACCAATTCAGGTCTCACTGACCTCTTCCTCTAGTTCATCTAGCTCTCAAGATGATGCTACCAAAAAGGGGGAGAGTGTTTAGAGGCAAACACATGTGAAACCACAGAGCCAAGCTTTAACTTCTCTAACTTCAAGATACCCTACTCATCAAGAAATAGTTTTTCCTGAGCCTCCTCTAATTGTTCTTCAAATGGTTCAAATGATGCTCCAAGATCTAAACAGGTTCTTCTCTAAGTTCCTACTTGGATATTCCATTGAACAGCCAAGCCCTGATGTTATTGTGGCATACTTTGGAGCTGAAAAGCTTCAGAGGTTCAATGCACCTTCTACCGATGTCAAAGAAGTTGGTCAACCTAAGGTCTATATGGAACATGAGATTAATTTCGAAGGGAAATAGAAACTGATGGCCTAACAACTAAAACAATTGGGATAGAGAGTGCATTGCCACAGACTTCTAAAGCAGAAGTCAAAACCTCGGAGAACAATTTCAATTTTCCAAAGCTGAGATGGAAGCTGCGGAAGGGCTATTTTCCCTATTTGGTTATCACATATGAAATTCTAGAACTAGCATTTGAGGTAAACAGTGAGGATTTTCTTAATCGACCCCTTACTCAAACAACATCACTACAACAAGCTCCAAGCACCATCTCTCAACATGAAACTTCCATCCAAGAACCCCCAAAGTCTAGCACTTCTGAAGATGTCAAGGGAAAGAGGAAGATAATTGAGGAAGAGCTTCAGGAGGAAGCAAGGCTAGAAAAGCTTAAGAGGAAAGATAGACTCCCAACTAGGAAGCTATTAGCTGGAAGCAGCTACAGCCAACCAGGAGGCTGTCAACAACCGGAGAAGAGTGGAAATTATTGACAGGCTTGTCAAGCTTGGAGCTGTCAGTAAAGAAGTGCTTATGCTACCATTAAAGGAGCTAATTGATTTTGAGAAGGAATTGAACATAGAGAGGAGGCAACAAGGTTGGCCTTAAAGGAAGAGAGGGAGAAGAAGGAAAAAGAGACTGAGTTGCAGCTAAGGAGGGAAAGGATAACTTTCCTGATCTCCAGGGGTTTCTCTCCAGAAGAATTGTCTCCACATAATAATGATACAATCTCATGGCTCTTCAATAAAGAGCAAGATCAAATAGAGAAGGAGAGAAAAAAAAGGTGCAAATGAGAAACTGAGGGTGAAAAAGAAGAAGGAAGAAGAAGCAGGATTCACTGTTACCAGGAAGATAGGTGATAAGGCCAGGATGAAGGATTATCTCCGGGCTCATGGCTTCTCTAGTAGGCAGGTGGGTCCCATGTCTGAAAAGACCTTGCAGCGACATGTCAGTGACATCAAGGCTAACATTCGCTCAGGGAAAATGAAGGAGATGTATACAAGGGGATAAGGAATGACCTTCAAACCAACCACTCAACCCCAACCATAACTAGAACCAGCCTCTTTGCCATTTCCCATTAAAACCGAACCCACCTCTGAACCATACACCCCTGAACCTACACCATCCTCCTTACCTGCCCAATCACCACAACCACCTCAAGTACCCATCCTCAAACCCAAAACACCTCCCAGAACCCAAACACCACTACCTACCCAACAACCACTCAAACCATCCTTTTATCTTTCTAAACATCTCTCCTAGAGGAATTTAAGGAGATCAAGATGAAGCTCATCAAGTGTACAACTTTGAACGACATCTCTTGTGAGGAGGAGTCTATCAAATTGACTTATGTTGATGGCTTCTCATGTTCCCTCATAAGAGATCAATTCCTTGATCTACCTAGAGGAACACTGGACCAAGTTGCTAAACTCCTTGACCTCAATTCTAACTTCCTAAATGATGAAGAGAAGAAGCTAAGAAGAAGGCTGCTGACTCTACTGAATTCTAAGAAAGGGGATAGAGTACCAATTAATCCCATTGTGCCAAGAAAGAAGATCATCCATTGGAGGTTCAAAGACTCTTCTCACAATTTTGTTGTTAAGAGAGAGAATAGAGAGATAAACATTCATAATGCCTCATCTCTGCTACACTTTAGCAGATTTGATATTGTTGAGTTAGTAGAGAAGCCATTCCCTCCAACTCTGAGATAGCTGCTCATATCAGGAATCATCTAAGCAGCCTTCATCTGGCCGAACTAATTGCAATGACCAAGATTAAAGAGGAGCTGAAACTGAGAGAGGATGAGGAGAGGAAATGATCAACAACCAAAGGCAAAGCCTTTCTTCGAATGGTTGAAGGTCCCAACCTTGAATCCATAGTTAGATAAGAGTATGATTATAACTCTCGTCAACTAACTCTCTTCAGGGGGCGCAACAAAGGGTACAAGTCATTCAGAGTGACAGACTGGATCTCCTGTCCACTAATGACTTGTACAAACTTCTCAGCACAACTTTAGGGAAGAACAAAGAAACTGATAAGCATCTTCTGTCCCTGGTGTAGAAGGTTTTGAGAAGCAGAAATAAGTGAGGTTTGTCGAATCTAGAAAGACTGGTGCAACCAAAACCAAACACTTCGACTATTTTGATACAATTAATAAAGGACTTCTGAAGCTAAGTGTGGAACTTCCGAAGGCAAATGGAGTTTTTCCGAAGACAAGTGCAAGATCAACTTCCAAAGGAAAACTCCAACTTCCTAAGATAAAGTCTTCTCTTCCAAAGTTCAAGACTTAGAAAAATCCAAAGACAATGACTTCCGAAGTAGAATTCCTCAAGTCTCGGAAGAAGTAGTCTCTTCCGAAGTATAAGTGGCCTCGGAAGAACTTTTTCTTCCGAAGCCAATTAACCTTTTGAAGACAATCCTATGAACCAGTGGACATAAGTATGGTCCTTCTGATACTCTGCTGCAGACCTCTGATATACTGCATGGCATTTTCTCAAAACCCAATGTAGTTGACCATCTTTATTACACTGTTCACCTTTATTAGTTAGTAAAGTTACCAACTTTAGTTGGTGACAAAAGGTAAGTCATAAACATGTCATATACTAAATCTTAGATAAGACATTATCTAAGATATCTTAACTTTAGCTTTGTAGTATTTCTTTTAGTTATAGGTTTCCAGTTGGTATCAAAGTATCCGGTTGTAGGTGATAGTATATATAGTTTATCATTGTAACTCTTGTAACATGATTTTAAGAGTCTTGTAATACTTTGAGTTAAAAGTAACATATACAAGTACATTGAAAATTATTTCCTTGTGTTCCCTGTTACTTAGTATATTATCATCAACTTTTAGAAGAGATTTTGCTCCATCTAAATCGTGTGTGATTAAGTGGGTTTGAGAGAAAAACCAAGTGTAAAGTGACAAACATCGATCCTGCAGATAGGTTTACGTGTGTCCAAACTTACTCCAAAGGCTTTAGTCCCATTCCCCTTGATGACTTATGAACTAACTCTCTGCTTAATCTTTTCATAAGTGGATTCGTATAGTTATTTTTTGACTTGACATAGTAAACTATGATAACCCCAGTTTAGAGTATTTATAGTATCGTATTATGTCTATGTCATATATGCCTTGATTTGCCGTTATAAAGTGTACATTGAGCTCTATCAATAGTTTATTGATAATCACGATGTATGCAATTAGCCATCACAGGCTTTGGTCATCCTATAGTGTATTCTAAAATTGACGTAATCATTCTGCCTTTTAGGACTCAAGCGGCGCAGCGGAACCAACACACGAAAATGCACAAACGATTATCACGCGAAAATAAAACAATAAACAACAGAAAGATTTAACATGGTTCGGTCGGTGTGACCTACATCCACGGGCTGCAACTAGGATCTATATTATTTGCTAAGTTCAAAGATTACAAATACATGACAGTGTATATATAGAGACTAATTAGAGTTAACAACTTAATTATCAAAAAAACTAAGTGTATATATAGAGACTAATTAGAGTTAACAACTTAATTATCAAAAAAACTAAATATGAACCCAAGCCCAAAGCCTTCACAAACCCAACACCCAACACACCCAAGTTAGCGGATCCAGTTAGGCAGCCCAACTAGAAAGGCCCAACAAGATCCATACAATCCATGAAGAAACCCACACAAATATAAATCAAGATGAGAGGGTAATGAATATTGTTATTTGTGTTGAGAGCTTTTTTTTCCATCCCCTAATATGTAATCTCTAGTCTTCCCATGCCCTTCTGTTAACCAATCTTTGTATTCTTTATTTTTCAGTTGTAATCATTCTAAATATCAATAGCAATTTAGCCAACTACTTTGTAATTTGATTACTTGTTCCATTGTGTTTATATCTTATCATTTCACAAACCTTAGAAAATATATCCAGAAAACCTTTTTATTAGAGAATTCCGCATGTGCACATGCTTGATTGATTTAGTTTATGGCATCTTTAAACCTTATATATATCATGATCCAGAAGACTTCAGCCACCAACTTCAAAACTAAACGCAACCAGATCTCAACAATCAGTGGTCTGGTCCGGTCGGTTCGGCCGGGATTTGGTGCCTGGTCTGGGGTGAGTCGTTTGTGAGAGGTTGAACCGGCCGGTTCGTCCCGAACCGCTGGTCGGACCGGGAAAACCAGACCGGTTCGGACCGGATATCCAAATTTTTTTTTAAGTTTTATGGGTAAAAACAGGGTGTTAAACCATATATTAAGAGCAAAAAAAGCAAAACACCGACTTCACGCGGACCTGGTTTATTTCGAACAACATTCTGTCCGCATGTCGTGCGTGGACGACCCAAATTTTCCAGCCATAAACCCGTTTTTGCATCCCCCTGCGCGTGGGTAGGTCATGGTGTAAAAAGTATCATAAATAAATTCAATATTTTTCACCTTGTTATCACATATAAACACATAATGTTTCATTTGTGTGGGACAAGGGTGTTAGAGAGACTCCCTTTCACACTCTTATTTCTAACAAATATTTAATTACATATTTACATATATAAATATAATTAAAATATAGTTAAATCCGTTCCAACCGGTCCGACCACCAAACAAGTAAGGCGTCCGGTTCGACATCCGATCCAGTTTTGAAAACATTGCTCTAAACTACTAGAAACTGTGAAACATAAGTTGAGTTATGGTGCCAAATTCCTACCACTTAGCCACGAAGGAAGAATCTTTAGTATAAACTTCAGTACTCGTGATTCTGAGATTTTGCTACATGCCACGCGATGTTCAATATACACTACAGCTGGCACTATCTTGGGCATCCTCTTCATCAGTAACGAAAAGGTTGGATTTTGCAGTGGTAGATCTGTCAAAACGAATTCTACAACAGGAGACGTGTTGAAGTTTCAACATAAGGTAATTGGGCTTTAATGCATTTGTTTTATACTACTCGTTAGTAGGGTATTGATGTGTTTCTTATGGGTATCAGTATAATATTATATGTTTATGATTTTTAAATAGTGTGTTGACTCTTAATGTAACTATATGTGCAGTATCAATTCTGATAGGAAAGATTACAGGAGTAGGAGAGAGTGTGAACATGAAGAGGCCATCAAACAAGTATGTGGAGATTGTGACAGTTGATGATTTCAGCTTCTGGTTTTTGGGATTTTCAAATTATAAGAAAACTTTAAGAGTTCTTGTTAATAGAATAGATGACAATTGCTTAAATAATAGATGTTAATTCGTAGGAAATAGATTCATTTTTATATTAAATATATTAATTCTTACGTTTACTCTCGTTAGCCATGTGAAATGTTATAGTGAAATGTTATAGTACAATACCATTTACAAATACGACTAAAAAATAAATACAAGCAATATTTATGTACCAAACCTGATTCGAACATACGTCTTTATTATAAACTCCAACGAGTATTCATAAAGTATTCTTGATATGAGTCTTCATAAAGTATTCTTGACATGAGTCTTCATCACGTTTGAATCTTCAAGTATACCCTTGACTATAACAAATAACAAACAAAAGATTGACAGTTGTGGCTGAGGATCGTATTAGACACGGGTCCCTTAAAACAGATTTCGCGTCTCTACTCAAGACAACACGTTTGTTTCCCAAGGTACAACAGCCAAAGCTATATGTACTGTCAGAGAGTGCCTCGGCCCAAGAGATCAACGGGTAAAATATATGTGTTATGAAGTTATATGGAACAATATTAAAGATGATGGTGTAGGAAGAACAATTTAGAGAGTATTCCTTTCTAAATTTTTATAAAACTTATTGACACTCAAGAAATTAAATTTCTTCTTTTTTTCTTTTCATCATCGTGAGTTTGTTTATATAATCATGCTAATAAGTTCATATTAATGTAAGTTTTATGATTCACAATCAAAACTCCCATTTGATTTATGAAATGTTTTATGAGACCAAATTAAAACTCTCATTTTATTCATGACATGTTTAATACCAATTTTAATAAAAATTATAATTCATAATAAATGTTCATAATATTTATTAAAAGACTTGGTCAGCATAAAACATTCATTTTAATTAATATATGTATTTATTAGCATTAAAGAAATTACAACAATTTCCTACTATAGTCACCCAAGTTTTATTTTCTTCATTTCAACCATTCAACTTCGAGCATCGATATCAATTCATCTTAGCTTCAGTTTGGACACGGTATAGTTCGTTGTAAAACG
>BJCM01272082.1:0-28530 GCA_018326385.1 Flaveria bidentis | reverse complement strand
CTCTCTCTCTCTCTCTCTCTCTCTCTCTCTCCCCCTCTCTCCTCTCTCTCTCTCTCTCTCTCTCTCACACACACACACACACACAGAGTTCACTGAGTGTAAATCACTGTCTTCTTCATCTGGGTGTTGTTACATTCTTCACTTTCATGGCGGATTCAACCAAATACATACCCATCAATGACAGAACTCTGGTTTCAGACTTGAAGCTAAAGAACATCTTCTCATTTCGAACCAAAACAACAAGAGCTTTTGTTTATATCTTCGTCGCTATTTTCGTTGCTGTTTCCTTTTTCTTAGCGTTTAATCCCTCATCTGATCCTTCTTCTCCATGGTTTACAAACATCTTCGCTGATACAAGCATCACTACAAGTATTAAAGCCAATGGAACAACAAGTTCCTCATCATCATCATCATCTTCTTCTTCTGATGGTGGATCTCAGTTCTCTTCGATATATTCTTACTTTTTCCCTCCGAATTCGTCGGAATCAAATCAAAATTCTACTGTTTCTGGATCTCATGTCTTGAATCTTGATGGCCCAAATGTGATTAAAGATGCCCCAGTTGATCAAAATCGAACTCAAAGTAATGGGACGAACCATACCGCAATTGGGTCTCCACCATCTCAAATTCGTTCGAACCAGACTTCAATTGGGTCTGCACCATCGCAAATTGGTTTGAACCAGACTGCAATTGGGTCTCCACCGTCTCAAATTGGTTCGAACCGGACTGCAATTGGGTCTCCACCATCTCAAATTAGTTCGAACCAGACTGCAATTGGGTCTCCATCATCTCAAATTAGTTCGAACCAGACGAATAACATGGTGCCCAATTTTGCAACAGAATCAGTGAAATCAGTACCGAATAATGCTACTGAAAACAAGGTGAAATCGAGTCAAAAACCACAGGAATCAGTGCCGACATCTTTGGTAAATGTTACTGAAAGTGGGTCCAGTCAAAGAACTGCAGAAAAAAGCAGAGAGAATAATGCAACATTTTTACCAAAGAAACAGGGGAATAGTGAAAAGAAACAGGGGATTGAATATTTGGTGAAGAATTTAATCAACTGTGATTTGTTTGATGGAGATTGGGTGAGAGATGATTCATACCCACTGTATAAACCGGGTTCTTGTTCATTGATCGATGAACAGTTCAATTGTTTCTCCAATGGTAGGCCTGATTTAGGGTTTCAAAACTACAAATGGAAGCCTAAAGGTTGCAGTTTACCAAGGTATGTGAAGTTTCATACTCAAATCTTTAGTTTTTATAAGTTTTTTGTTTATGAGTTTTATATTGCATCTAATGTTCATGGACTTGATAAGTTGTTAACTTGACCACCAAAAAGTCAAAAGATTGTTTGCTTTTACAGAAACTTCTTGATCTTGATGGCTAGTTTCTTGATCTAGATATGGGTTAAAACTCAAATTCTTGAATATGTGTTTGATCCTATATCAAATAAGTCGCGTGATTATTTGAGCTAATTATTGATTTAGTGGTTAGATTACTGTAAGTAGTTGATTGATTACGAACTTCTTTATGCATATATAGGTTGGATGGAGGCAGAATGCTGCGGTTATTGAGAGGAAAGCGATTGGTTTTCGTTGGGGATTCGCTGAATAGAAACATGTGGGAATCGTTGATCTGCATCTTAAGAAACTCCATTAAAGATAAATCAAAGGTTTATGAAGCCTCAGGAAGGCATCATTTCAGATCAGAAGCTTCTTATGCTTTTATTTTCAAGGTATATCAAGTCTATCTTTCATGATAATCGTTTAATAATCTTGTTTACTTGAAGCACACCTTTTGATTAGATCGCGTAAAACTGACTAAAGTTCTGATTTTTCTGTAGGATTATAACTGCACAGTGGAGTTTTTTGTGGCACCATTCTTGGTTCAAGAATGGGAAACCAAAGACAAAAATGGAACAAAAAAGGAGACCCTTCGGCTCGATTTGATCAGCAGCTCAGCTGGTCAGTACAAAACCGCAGACATTGTTGTCTTCAACACTGGGCATTGGTGGACTCACGACAAGACCGCTAAAGGGTAATCTTGATACATTTCTATGAAAAGAAGCCAAAAGTTTTCATCTTGTTTTAGCAATGACTCAAAAATTGTTATGACATTTACAGGCAGGATTATTATCAAGAAGGCAGCCATGTTTACCACGAGCTCAACGTTTTAGAGGCATTCCGTAAGGCGATGACAACATGGGGAATGTGGGTTGATGCTAACATAAATCCTACAAGAACTTCAGTTTTTTTCAGAGGTTATTCAGCTTCCCATTTCAGGTAAAAACAATTATTCCTTCTGATCTTGTAAAAGTACTATGAATCTAGTGGTTTTTTCTGTCAATAACTGTAAATGCAGGTGATCTCATTATCAACTTCGAGACATGAATTCACAGTTTTATAGTCAGTAAAGCCACTATTTTTACAAGACAGAAATCTTACTAGTTTTACAAAACTTGAAAAATGTTTTCTATTAAAACATAACTTCTCTTGTCTTGACAATAATCACTATAGAATATTATCATACTTTTTAACTTTGGTTTTTGGATTAATCAAAACTTACAACAAAAGCCAGAAATTCATTCTTGTTACACCAACATATACCATCTACACTAGGCATTTTTCGACATCTACGGAGTGAATATTCAAGTTTTCATGGTTTTCTCTTTGGACAGCGGAGGACAGTGGAACTCTGGCGGAGCATGTGACCATGAAACCGAGCCCATCAACAACACGACTTACCTGACTCCTTATCCCGACAAGATGGTAGTTTTGGAGAAAGTTTTTAAAGGAATGAAAACCGCGGTTTCATATCTTAACATCACAAGACTAACTGATTTCCGCAAAGACGGCCACCCTTCGATCTATCGAAAACAGCATTACACTGCTGAGGAGATAAAATCACCACTGCATTATCAAGATTGTAGCCACTGGTGTTTACCAGGTGTTCCTGATGCTTGGAATGAAATTCTTTATGCTGAACTTTTGGTCAAACAATACCAAAGTCAACAAAAGATGTGAATTACAAGTACTTTTTTATGTTCTTTTAAAAGATAGGAATATAGAATACAAATAAGAATATAATCATTTTCTTAGTTTATAATTTCGGAGATCATTGTTTATATGTGTAAAGAGAAGATCAAAAGAAAGCTTTGTTGATTATAAATTGAATAGGTGGCTTTGTTTTTTGGAACAATTTTTTTTTTATTTTTCTAAACTATTTAATCTTACATTTGTAATGAAATGAACTCGCATTTTATTCTTGGAACAGAAAACTGAGTAGTTGGTTTCCTTTTTATGCCAGTTTTTCCAAAGGGTTGAGTTTATTTATTTATTTATGATATGTTATTCTTTTTGTTACGGCATATTACAAATAATAGGTCTATTATTATATATTTTTCAAAACTAATAATATGAAAAATTACATTTAAATAAATTGGAATTAGGCTTTTTAAATGAAGAGTAGTATTCCACGTATTCCTATTATCACATGGGGTGCTCAATCGTGTTCTTTACTAAATTGTTTTAATTAGACTATTGATATTTGATTTACAAGTAATTATAAGTTATAAAAAATGTGTAAGAAATCTATAAACGTACTCTTTGAAATAAAATTATATATATCGAATAACATGTAACCCAATGATATTAAAACATAACTTTCATTTTGAACAAATGACGTAGATTTGGGCATACGGTTGTGGGTGTGTAAATTATTTGTAAAATAAATAAAAATCAAACTAAATTATCTTCTTTAAAATCATAAAATTTAGGTTAGAAAAAAGTAACGTATAGCTGTATCCCATGTCGATGTACGGTTTCTTCTAGAGCCTCTAATTGGACATACCCCACATCATGAAGATTGAAGCTTATTAGCTTAAAAATTGTACCATGTTGATTTTGTTTTTTGAACCATTTTTTTGGCTTTCATACTATAAAAAACTAAATAACAAAGATGCATTAAATTTTTGACTTCATTTTCAACTTTAAAAACCAACCAAGATGTAAGTTTCAACCACCATTGCACAGAAGTTTTGTAGTTTTTCGTTGACGTGTACATCATTAAACACAAACTTTTCAACTCTAATCCTAAAACTCTTTGACGAAAAATTTAGTGTTCAAATTTCAAACTATATGAAAGCTCTTTTATTAATTAAATATCTTTATATATAAAGCGTTGAATACGGATGCAATTTTAAGTGAAAATTGCAATAACTATATATAAACTTGTGTGTATTATTTTTACTATGATACATACAACAAACTAATGTCAGCATTTTTATCCCACTATATTTGATAAGTACTAAATACAATTGTCTTTATGTATACATCCATATAAAAACTAATACAATGTGAAAATCAGGAGACTTGCACAAGCACATGTAAAAAGCACATGCACATAGTGTTTTAATGAAAAGAGTTAAACAAAAAGATAAATATTTTATTTCTCACTCTTCCCTCTTCCTTTAATTTTATTTTGTATCTCTAGTTTCTTTTGTAAGTATAATATTGTGAAAATGTGCATGTAGTGTATATACATATGTGCATATAGTATATATGTATATGAATATAACTATGTGCATATGAAGTTCTATCAATATCATATTTTTCACAAAAAAAAAAAAAGAAAAAAACACGTATATATCTAGATACGTATGCATTTTAGTCCATTTTACAATAAACAGTAAGCGGGTTAAATATATTCATCAAATCTCAAAATTATCACTTTTGAAGTAAATACATGTTTGTGTTTCTTTATCATGTCAAACAAAGGTTAGCCTTTTTAACAACTATACAACTTCTTTATTTCTGAAAAAACATATTCCGTATTTTATACAGTTAGAATATTTTCTAACTAATGGAATTCAAAAGCATAGTAACAAGAATATTAAAAAGTAACATCATATTGGCGGAGCCTATCCTCCTAACATCCTATCCCCCGGCCGGGAGTGCTTTCTATTTTTTTCGTTAGAAGTGTTATATTTTAGTCCGATAGTGTAAATCTTTGGTCCTGTAGTATAAATTTTTATATAAATATCGAGTTTGCTCCCCGTAAAAATATTAACTTCGCCCCCGTCTTTGTTACAGAAGAGTTCATGCTCCGCCGGTGAACATCAAAACAATTTATTTAGATAGTAAATAATTAATGCATAGGTGAAATATTGGAGTAGGAAGCAATGTTAGCTTATAATATGTCGGTGATCGGATGAATAATAAGAGTGAGAGTGGGGTCTCCGACAGCGACAAGAAGCATCACCGACGAAAACCGTCACCACAACTTTCTGAACCCACAACTAAGCCAACCCCTCACCACGTGCTCCCCACATACTTAATGCATTATCTTAATTATTTCCAAATTATTAGATCTGTTATATCAATTTCATCTTTAATAAAAGACCATTAATAAATATATGGAGTATGAAATATTAGAATAATCTATATCTATGTGATAGAATAGAAACAACAATTGAAGTTATGTTACCTATACACATGATTCAACTTTTATGTGTTTAGTAGTGGTAAGAAAGGTTTTCTAAACAATAGTTTTGGATTTTTTTTTTCAAAACGTGGAATAAGGTTGATTCGTGGGTTTGATTGCGTTTCTAACGTTAGAAAGATGTTAAAAACTTCAAATATGTGCTTAAAGATGTTTACAAGCTAACTTTTGTTTGGAATTATCGGATTCGAAGTTGAATTGAGTTTGAGTTGTTTTAGGGTCATTTACTAATCTTAGAAGTTTGTAGGATAACCATAGGTTTATGATGGTCCATGATAATCATACTATAGCTTCATGATCTCTTATAGACTACATTGATCGAATTCGATTTTGGAGGGGGGGTGGTGTTAAAGGTTCTTTTATTATTATGTTTTTAATAGCCTCTAATCTATTGGACATCTAATATAATCACTGTTTTTGCGACCGGATCGGATCGGCTGGTCCAACCGGTTCGACCGGTGGCCGGTCCGGTTCGCTTCGATTCGTTATTGAGGGGTCGAACCGGCCGGTTCTTCCCGAACCGGTGGTCGGACCGGTTTTTGTTTTTTTTAATGGGTAAAAACGGGGTGTTAAACCATAAATTAATATGTTGGATATACAAATATAGTTATATTTTATATATAACTATAATATATATATATATATATTACTTATATATAATTAAAATATAGTTAAATCCAGTCCAACCGGTCCGACCAGTCCGACCACCAAACCAGTAAGGCGTCCGGTTCGACGTTCGATCCGGTTCTGAAAACATTGAATATAATTCATGTTTCAGTGAGACTTCAATCCAACATCTTTTATATGGAGAACATACACCTTTATCACTATGTTATGCTAGCGAATGAAGGAAAAAGTTGAATTACCAATTGCCGTAAGGGTGCTTCGTGGTTTATGTTGGCGTGTGGAACAAGGTGGCTCATACTAATGTTGTGTTTGGTTCAACCCGGTTGCTCCTCAATCCAGGTCTAACCTGATTCAACACGTAGGGTTCAAACCGGTTTGTCCCCTCCACACCCCAACCCCGGTTTTCTCCAACCTGACTTGGGTTCAATGTGGTAGCTCCTCAACCCAAGTCCAACCAAATTCAACCCGTGGTGTTCAAACTGGTTTGTCCCCTCCACACCCCAACCCCCGCTTTTCGTCCGGTTTAAACTCAAATTTATTATTTTTTTATAACCATTTTCCCTCTTGAAACCGGGTGGACCGACCCGAAACCCAGTCAAACCTGGTTTGAAACTTTTGACCACAACCTAACCCGGGTTGAACACAAATCAGGTTCTAATTTCACCCCGCTTTTTTGCACCTCTATCAGTTAGCACTAAGTTTACTGTTTATAGACAAGATTAGAAAGAGTCCATCAGCTATAAGTACATTTTGGGTAAACTTCGGCCCACTTACTCGAGGCCCATTGGACTTTTCCTTCAAATAATCCATCTTTCATTCAAGTTCAAAAAACACAATGCCCCAAAGCAGTATTTCATGCGTAAATGTAGTGAAACATGACTAGAGAGAATGGAAACATTGCAGCTTCCTCACAAGCATGAAACAAGATCAGAAATCATTCAGCACAAGAAACACATTTTATTAAGAAAATGCCAAAAAATTATTTACAAAAAACGCGCCCGCTTGCAGACTAATAAGGAAACATGTTCTTATCAGCACCAGCGGACAAAAAACCGCTAAAAGAAACACATTAAAGACACATCAAACATAGTTAGACTGATAGCTCACTACAGTGAATCCCCTGGCCTGCACAAAACCCCCAATGATCAGTGAAATGCTTGTTTTTAGAACAAACGCCGCCTTCTTGTAGCACGAGAATCTCCACTATCAACATCCGACACCCTCGAGGATTCACTTCTTCTTCTAGAAGAAGAAGTAGATAATGATACCCGTGAGTCGATTTCAGCTGCAGTGTCTGCTGTTTGGCTCTCAGACTGTATAACAGCAGCAATACTCGACACAGAATCTCGATCCTCCATTGATGGAGTCTGTTCTTGATGATTATGAAATGGCTCAACCAATGTGGGATTTTGGTTTTGATCTTGATCTGCTCTTAATCTTCTAGAAGCAAAATACCGATTCAACAATGAGTTGTTTCTCTCTGAACTTTCCCGAGGATTTTCAGGAAGAAAAGAATGACCCTGAACCAAATCACGGGTCAGATCAAACCTACTCCCGAGCCTACGGATCATTTCCTCCATTGGCATTGTAAAGACGTTTCTTTGAATAGTTTGCCTAAAGCTCTCGACTCTCTTTGCTTGGGGTCTATTGGGGATCTTTAGACTCGGGTCTTCCTCAACTACTCGATTTGGATTCCCACGCCCGTAGATTGGAGTTACTGTTTTTGTACTCATCTCCCCTTTGCAAATGGGGCATTCTTTTACATCAGGGTGAATATGTAACCACCGATAAAGACACGGCCAACAGAACAAATGGCCACAATAAGTAACCACAGGGTCACTCGCCATCTCGAAACATATATTACAGTCGAAAAAACCACCCTCATTTTCATTACTTTTCACCACATGTTCATTCACAAAGTCAGTTTCTTGATACCCATTACCCTTACATGTTTTGGTTAACTCCAGCCGCGGTCTTCCATCATCAGCTGCCACGCTGCCCTCACCGGTTTCTAAACCAGTGATACTTTCGGGTGGGGAAAGAACAGGCCTCCATATGGACCGCCACCGCCTCCGTCTAGCCATGGTCCGAGGCCCAAACGAATCACCTACAGGTGCATCTAACCAATCTTCCAAGTTCAAACCCCCTGGTTCAGTCTCCACAGGCCCCAAATTAAGGTCAAGATTCATCACATTCTGCGGGTTGTCGTCTCCCATTGCAAACAAACAATCCCCACTCAAAATCTACAGGTTAATTGAATCAAAACCCTAATGATTTCAATTCATTCTAAATTTCGTGTGAAAATCGTAAAAAGACGAAACAGAATCCACATATAACCTAATATAACGCCATAGTTTTCAATTTCAGTTCTAATCACCAAAAAGTCTTCAACATTTTTAAGAAATCGAATCACACCCCGATTGAAACCCTAATTGCTTACAGTCGAAAGAGGGGAAAGTGACGCTTTTGCTGTCGAGATTCTAATGAAAGTAAAAAAAACACGAAATTGAAGCTGCAAGCTACTAATACAAACAAATTAAACCCTAAAGAAGAGGAATCAAATTAGGGTTTGTAATCAAGAAACAAAACAGTAGAAGAAATGAAGACCTTGGGTTAATTAATCGGCGTGACGATCGAGACGAATTGAATCAGTGGCAATTATACTACCTGAGTGGAATTCGACAGCCTCGTGATTATCAACGACAAACTGAATTGATGCAAAGACATTGAGTTGAGCAAAAGATTGGGGATAAAGATGATGATAATTTTGACCTAATTTGGGGGATAAGATTACACCAGTGATATTTTACTCCCTCCATTATTAGAGTAAGGTTTGGTTGAGTTTACTTTGCAACTTGTTTGGAGGCTACTTTCCCATGACCCGTTTTTTATATTTGACCCGAATGGACTTGGACTTGGACTTGGTTAAAAACTCATGAATTAATCATTATTTATATTGTTTGTAGTAATCTTTATTTAGTAAGTGCAATTAACTTTTTATGCATAGGTCTTATGTTATAACAATAGAAAATAGATATTATATATTTATGTGAATTTAGAAAGTGTGTGGTCGAGCCCTTCAAACTTTTAAAGATGGAGAGTATGAAACTACAATAAATGTGTGTTATATAAATTTTTAGTTAAAAAAAATGAAAAGAAGAGAATAATATTTATTAATAATATATTCTTTTAGTTTTCCTTCTGAATTGAAAGAGCTTAAAGAAAAATAAGTAAATCTCATTATAAGATTTTACCATTTATCATTTGCCTTTTTAAGTTAGATATAAATGATTTATGACATATAAGAGTAAAATAGTGAAATTATAAAAAAAAATCTCTTTTATTTCCTTTCTTTTATTAAACTAGGTAACATAATGTTAATTTAGGAATCTTTTTTTAACTTAATGACACTCACATTGTCGTCAAATGTATCACACAAATCCTGTATTATAGGCCGAGTTGGTAGAGTAAGCTGGACCGATCTAATTGGCCCAACAGTTTGGTTTTGTGCTTTAGGTAATTTGAACTAGGCTATATTTGTTAAGTCAATAGATTGTATTAAATCTTTAATATAAAAATAAAGATGGTTCGTGTATATATTATAAAAATTAATAACTCTCTATTTAGAAAACTAAAAAATAAAAGTAAATGATCTGTTTAGTTTATACGCTCGACTTTAAGTTTCCAACCATAAAACCTGGTTTTTTAATCTTGAAGGTTACAAATCTCAAATGGATTAAATCGAATGATTTGATTTAGTTTAGATAGTTATGTTTCAATTTATGACTACCCTTCCTATAAATTTCCCCTATATATGTATGCTTATGAGAGGGGCTCTCCATTAAACTTTGCTACATTCCTTTGTAACTTTTGCCATTGGACATAATTCTTGTAATATCAAGTGTGTTTTCTAATCATCAGATTGTAACTTTCTAGTTTCTAGAAATTGCTAGGACTAGTGACTGAAAAATACTAAAATTTGGGAAACCTAATTTTCAGTTGCATTTAATCCGAACAGTCGAAGGAAAAGAGAATGTTCCAAGGGCTTGATTGTGGTTCGAGTCAAACAAATGACACATTCAAGCATACTGCAGAAGAGTTGATGACGATGAAAACTGCACATTTTGTGCTTGAAATAAATTTTTCGCCGTGTTTGCCTGCAATCGAAACAAATGGTGTCCCCTTGCCGATGTAATTTAATGTTCTCTAAGGAATGTTTTTTTGCTAGACTACATTTTCAATGGTTCATTGATAGATTTAATGTAGGTTTTGAACAGTTTTTGGGACTGGTATTTAACCTGGTGGGTCAAATTTTGTTGTCATACAAGTTATCATTTGCCAGAAGAACAATAGTTAGAGCAACCGGTAAAGTTGATTCTTTGTGACTCTCAAGTTACCACTTTAAGCCATGAGAAACAACCTTTTGCACAAGTGGGTAGGGTAAAGCGTACAAAGGATCGTAAATCAATCGCGATCCGGCCCCTCACTAGACCCTACGCAAAGCGAGAGCTAAGTTAAGCACTAGGCTAGCCTTTTTAGGAGTTATTGCTGACTTGGGCATTTTCAGATGTCTATAACAACCGATGTTTAAGTGTATTAATAACAGCAAACTTACAATCGAAGAAACAGTTTTAAAACAACAAAAGTTTTATAACAATTTCTTTGACCTGTTTAGATAAGTAGACTAGAAGCAGCCTACAAAGAACATGGAAATGATATATAGTAAAAATAACCTTATATCTGAGTGCTTCATACCCTCCCAATAAAGATAAAAGTACCTACTCGGGTGTTCAACTTTGTTATAACTGTCATCAACTGTATTACCACGTTGGAAACCAAGTTTCCAACGGGTTCACAACATCAGTCTGCCACATCTAATTGAGCTGTGAAATCTTGTACTCCTAAATCATGGTATAAATCGCGAACAAAACCAAGAACAGGTTGATCATCCACACCCTTCTTCACCTGTTAATTCATCAATAATATAAAAGAACTTACATAACTTACATGTGTTAAATAAACCTTATATATTTGGTATGTGTTGATTATCTAACAATATTTTTTTCTAAAAGTTAACCTGTAGTAAAACTGATCCAACCACATGACCAGGCACAAATTCCCAGAATCGCGCTTCAGATACTTCAATAACATCTTCAAGAGAAGACACCTAACAAAAATACATGTTACGAACAAAAAATTAAACTAAAAAAACATCACCAATTATGATAAAAAATAATGATAATAATAAAAATAAAAAAAAGTTTTATACCTGTCTCCAGCACTTGGTCAATGCTGAGGAATGAATACTGGGCGGGGCCTCTTGAAGAAGAATACCACTGCTTGTTTTGAAAAGTGGCATGGCAAGCATGAATACAGTGAATGAAACAAGTCCCAAACACAAAACTTCAGCATTATCAATCCTGAAAGTGAACAATGCGACCAAGTATTATACTTATCTTCACACAATGTTACATAAACGAGAATTAAGAGATACGATACATTTTTTTGTTAATTACAGAACTTACCCAAGGCTTAATAACCAGGAAGCAAATATCAAGCCTGCACTGAAAAAAACAACACAATACAAGCTTTAAAATGGGATTTATGAACATCCATGCCAAAATTATAAGAAATAATCATACCTACGGATGGAATCAGCAACCACATGCAAGCAGACCGAGTGGTGGTTCATGTCTTCAGCATTTCTATAGGCTGAAGTAGAAAATAAGATAAAGTTCAAATTAGTGTATTTGGTGCGTTTCATGGTATATATCCCTAAGGTAAGAAAAACACATACCAAGACTAACACGAGCATAGTTCCTAAAGAACCAAATGCCAATGAGATTCACAAACAAGTTTAATACTGCAGAAAAGATCAAGTAATGCCTGCAATTGACGATAATAAACAACAACATGATGTTTTTTGGGACTTCAAACATTAGTTATAACAATATTCAGCCAAAATGGCAGATTGGAGAACAATTAGCTATGGTAAACTGAAAAACAATAACTTACTTGTGCTCAGATTCATCTTGCACAAATGCATGAAGAGCTTCAACAGCCAACGAAAACGACATAAACAAAAGAAATAGCTGTCTAAACATGAAGCACAATTCAGAAACTCACCATGTTAGGTACAATAATGCAAACGGAGTAAGGTAAACACAAACAAAGACATACAGAAAAGATTTTCAACTTCATTAATATCGTAAATCTAACATTAATGATATGATGAAACATGTGTTTGATCCTCCATTCAAAACAAAACATCAACTGAAGTTTAAATCAGACAGAAATGGTGCATACTTACAGAGTTGGTGAAAGCAGCTAAAACTTCTAGTCTTTTATACCTGATGTCAAAATCAATCCATTTAGCTAAACTTATCTCTATAATCTCCAAACTCTTACAAAGACATCAAAGAACAAACTTTAACACCGACCCCAGAACTGTAGAAATAACAGTTTCCATCAATCATCTAACCAATTGATAGAATTCGAAGCTCACCCGTAAGTGTAAAGTCGATCAGGCTTTCTCCGCGAAGCAGCCATTGCAAATAAAGAAAATGTCAAAAGACCACACCCAAATGTCAAATGAAATGCATCAGACACCAGACCTACATACACATACAAGATGAAACAAAACACAATCAAACATTGAAATGAATACATCATCCATTTGCACAAGCAATATGTATACACACCTGCTTGACCTGATAGAAGACCGATAACCAATTCAACAGTTGAAAAAGCAACATTAAGCGAAATCAACATCACCAACCTCTTCATCGGTCGATTTCCAGATCTAACAACATCAAGCAAAGAAAACACAAACGCTAAAACCAAACTTCTTCCTCCTCTAAACGAAGGTACACCTTCTTCCATCCAAATTCTCTCACTCCCATACTCTCGCTGCTGAACAAAACCATTAGTCGCCGGAAACACATCAATCGTAGACGACGTACGAGACAACAAAGGCTTCTTCGTTGAGTAATCGTTTGAAATAATCGATACCGGCGTATGAAGAGGTTGTTCACCGGAGTGACGGTGGAATGACGTTTGGCGGGAAAACGCGAATCTCCGGTCGAAATCACCGGCATTCCATGAGCGAGGTGTTTCAGCCTCTAGTTTCTGATAATCAAAAGGGTATTTTGAGTCTATGCGTTGATCTGAAACCCCTGATCTTTCCATTTTTGGGGATGAATGAAGAAATTGGGTCGATTACAAACCCTAGAGGCCGATTTCAGATCGAGATATGGGAAGGGGGAGGAAAAGTCATCGGAGAGACGAAGACTTTGACCAAAAGTCAAAATTCATAGATGAAAGAAAAGTAATGAAGAGGGGTGGGTTCTATGTTTACGGAAGAAATCAAGAATCTTACTGAAATAAGAAGTTTGATCCTCCAAGATAATATGAGTTGGTGGGCCTTTAAATAAATGTATGTTTGTGTAATATTAAAGGATTAAAAGAGCTTTTTAATGGTATGCCATTTTCTTCTTCATGCAAATAACTTCTTAAAAAAAAAGGTTCAAATATCTTGTTTGAATGTGTATATATAGGCATGGTAGTGTAAAAAGTAATGTTTTCACTGACGGTAGCAAGATGTAGTGACGAAGCTTGAACCACGTTTAAAGGGCGGGGTGAAAGTAATTATTTTGCGGGGGACGAACTTTATATTTATAAAAAAAACACTACTGAACTGATAATTAACACTACTGATGAAAAAAAAAACAGATGGGGTGAGCGGGGTGGGAGGCTACTCCTGCCTCATAGAAGCTTCACCTATAGCAAGGTGTGAAAGCTTGGTTTAGTTTGGTTTTTGGGCTCTTAAACAACCCTTGGTTATGCATGCTGGTTATTGGCCATCACTTATGGGTGAATAGATTAAACAATCATTTATGAATTGATTTCACCCATGAACAATTAATTGTCTATTGTAAAAATTTTACCCTTGTTTTTGTTGTGATTTTTTCGGTTCAAGCTTGGTTTGTGAAATCAAGTTTAGTTTTGCTAAGTGTTTCAAATTGGAAAGCATAAAATACAAAAGGTAGAATCTAGAAACACAAGTTGAAAAATAATCAAGAACTAGTTAGAAAATCATGAAATAAAGCTGGAACTCTGAAAATATGCATGTCAAGCTGGAAATCTGAAATTGGAAATCTGAAAATATGCATGTCATTGGTTAACAGTTTGGAATGTAAATTTATGTGGTTTCGCATCCTTATTAATAACTAGTTAACATAAGGTATATGAGATGTCATGGGTTTAAGTCTCGCTCTGAAAAAAATACCCAGAATTGAGCTAATGATTTTTCTCATCAGTGAGTTTTTTCCTGAAAAGGTTGGGGCGCGATGCCAGCTGGTAAATTGATAGATGAATCCGATTAAGATAACACCTACTCTCCGAAGTAGGGTCGCACATTTACCATTAAAAAATTTAATGATATCTTTATTTTGTTGCTTCTCGTTCTAAACCTTTAGTCTAATAATAATAATAATTTATTACTTGTTGATTGTTGTAGTTTTTGTTTATCTTTCAAAATTATTTAGTTTATAGTTATGAAATTTGAAAAACTTTTGTTTTAGCTTTTTATAAAACAATAATTTTATTCAAAATACGATTTGTTTACAAGAAAGCGTTTTCGAACTATAATTAACACTTTTAAAAATAAGGGTTAAAATCATATTTCCCCCTTTAAAACTCTTTAATTGTATATATGCCCAAACAAAACTTTTAAATGCATATATCTCCTTACACAACCTCATAATTGACAAATTTACTCATTTTCATTAAAAATGGTTTATAAAATGACTAATTTGCCCTTATTTTTACTTAAACTTCATAATTAGTAAACTTCTCTTTATCAACCTTATAAATGAAAAATAGATTAAAAACATATTTCTCCTTCTAAAACTTTTTAATAGCATATATATCCATGTGTAAGTTCTTATTAATTTTTTTGGAAGGGTAGTATTGTCGTAACAATAAATTGAATAAATATATAACTAATTTTTTTACTTTGGTATATATGCATTTAAGACATATTTACAAAAGTATATATGCAATTGATCCATGATTAATTTTATAGAGAAATGAATTGGTGAAGGGCAGGGGTACGCATACCATCTTTTTATATACTTTTCTTCATTTTTCACAATATGAAACAAATATGTAATACAAAAATCAAAATAGGAGGAGGGGTGGCTAGCATGTTACCAACAACACATATTCAAGTATTCAACATTGTTGATTTAGGTGGGATTTTTATAAGTGGTACGGTAAAGGAGAAATATAATTTATTATAAAATACATACCATACTAACGTTTCTTTTTACATTTTTTATATTTTAATATAACTGTAAAGAATATATTTAATATTAATATTTCGTTTGAAACTACTACAATTGAAACCACACTAGATGATTCTTCTTGAGACTTGCTAAAAATGCTAGATGACGTAGAGGGTGTAGAAGAAAATAAAATAATATCTCAAAGTTATATTACAAAGTTATTATGACCTAACTCATAAACACATGTACGTGGAGGGTTTGGTATTTTTGAAATTAGATTGGATGAGTGTTTATTGAACGACTTTAAAATTTAAATTAATTTTGTTTGGATTTGTCGGTTATAGTAATGATTGATTGATTAAAACAAAGAGTAGTGATTATTTTTTCCCTTCTTTTATATGATTATTTACTAATTCGTGTATTATTTTAATCTCTATATATTTTTTATTTTAGAGTCTATATTTTTTAACACTTTAAATTTGTATCAAACGAGAAAAATAGTTCCATATATTTTTTTTTGAATTACACACACATCAATAAAGAGGCCGGCTTAGTGACCATTCAGGATCCGACTATGAAACACATTGTAGCCTTGAGGTCAGTTACAAGTAAAAACAAGCTTTATAATCGTTGTTTCAGTACTAGATTTCAATACACGTCTTTCAGTTACAATAGTCGTTGATTTGATTAGTCCTTAATTACCCAACACTTTTCTAGTGATAGTAAGTTAAAACCTATTTTAAATAATGAATTCAATTGCATTTTAAATAAAATAAAAATAAAATAACCTTGTTAATTTAAAAAAGAAAAAAAGTTAAATAATATTATTATATTATTATAAACCATAATCAAACCATAAAATTTGTTAATAACATAGTAGGTAGAAGCATGGTAGAACATTGTTGGAAAAGTATGGTAGGACATTACTAGTTGTACTTATTACCTTCATCTTCCCAATTTGCAAATCTTCAAATCAACCTTTCTGCTACAATATTCTCATCAGAGCTTCAATTCCCATATTTTCCCCTAATCTCCCCAATTAGGGTTTATCGCTAATACTTATTAATTTCAATCACAATACCTCACTGATTGTGCTCCATCAATGGCGTCTTGTTCAGTTCAATCCATGGTCCCTTCAATTTCTGGCCTTTCGTCTTCGTCCTCGTTCTCTCATCCTTCTGTAATTGTTTCATCTGTGTTGTGTGCAAAATACCCTAATAGAAATTTGAGTGTAGTCGGTAAGAGATTGAAGGTTTGTAGAGCAATGGTGCAGCAGAGTACGGTTCAGGGGGCATCTGCTACTTATGCTAAGGAGATGGAGAGATTATCTGCTAAAGAATCGTTACTTCTTGCTGTTAGTTTTCGATACAACTACTTTTGGTGATTTTGTTTGATTTTGAGAATTGAAAGTTGATTATTGTATGGTATTGTAGTCTTATGTGGAATTGTTTTGGTTGATTTGGTTGATTTGGTTTTTGATGTTATTGTGATGCTGAGGGTTACATATAATTGGTAGAAGATCATTTGTTTGGTGCTTTAGTTATGTATACTGTGTAGAAGAGGGTCATTAATCATGTTTGCTCTAGTGATTTGCCTTGAAAAATGTGGTTTTTTTTTGTTGTAGATTTTAGTGAGCATTTATAGACAACAAAGCAATAGAAGTATGCACAAATTGGACTGATTATACAATTTGAAAGTAGTTGGTTGATTTATCAAATTGTGATAATGGAGTTTGAGTAGCTCAAAGAGACGTAAAATATGGTTTGGAAGGAGTGGACGTGTTAAATGCGAATATGTGGCAATCGAGTGTAAAGGGAGGCACTCAATTTGTGCTAGAAACAGCAAAGATGAAGCATCTATGATGTGGTTCTAGTAAATTATGAGTAAAAAGCTGTTATTTGAGACATGGAAAAGGATATGTTGTATTTTTTCAATGTTATTATTGTTTCTATCCCACACCACACACATATACATAATACATATGAGAGGTAGACATGCAGCAAATGGATGATCACCGCATAGCAAGTGTAATAATGTCATCTTTATATGTGAAGTTTGCATAGGTGTCACTTTGAAATCAGATGAGTTAGGTTGACTTCACTGACCCAAAAATATGTTTACATGAAGTAGTATAATATGATGGCTACAAGATTTTCAAGGTGTCTTCATTTCAATCTATAAGTCACTTGACCTGAATTATTTCACAAATATTCAAATCTTTTGATATAGTTTAAAGACGCTGGAGGGTTCGAGGCACTGCTTTCTGGAAAGACATCAGACATGCAAAAAATTGATGTGAATGAAAGAATAGTTGCTCTTGAGAGGCTCAATCCAACACCCCGTCCAACAACGTAAGTTTAACTTTTAATGGACGGTTTAAAGTTTAAACAACAATTATTAATATTTTCCCTCTTCCCAGATCTCCATTTTTGGAAGGTCGATGGAATTTTGAGTGGATTGGATACGGAAGCCCTGGATTATTTGCTGCTAGACTCTTATCAGAGTACGCGCTTTCTGATTTCTTACTTATTAGATCTTGATGATGTTGATATATACTATCCTATAAGCTTTGCAGGAGATTTCCTACAACATTAGCCAATTTGTGTAAGATGGATGTGTTGATTAAGGATGGATATGCCAAGATTACGGCCAACATGAAATTTCTAAATGCGGTAATATATTCCAAGATTCTTTCAATATGAAGTGGTATAAAAAGTCTGTTTTTATTTATTTATTGGGGTATAGAGAAAATAAAATGCTACTTGTTGATATGCAGATAGAAAATAATTTCATTTTAAGTACAAAATTAACAGTGGAGGGTCCACTTAGAATGAAGGAAGAATATACAGAAGGGGTGCTTGAAACCCCTAAAGTTGATGAAGAGACAATTCCACAACAGCTAAAAGGCTTTATGGGCCAAGCAGTTAATACCATGCAACAACTTCCAGCCCCAATTAAAGATGCTGTCTCTAGTGGCTTGACTATTCCCCTAAGTAAGTTATTATAAATATTATTAAGTAATATTTGATCTTATCACTTATCAGGGTGATACAGGCGCGCTTCATGTAGTTTCGCGTCAAAGTTGGTCAAAATTAGGGTCCATAGGAGGTATGTAAAAACAACCTAAGGGATATAGAAATTATAAAAAATTTACTAAACAGATGAGAGATATGCAGTTTTTGGCTGTATATAGAGCTTGTTTGGTTGTACATAGATATGCCTCACGGCTCACGTACATGATGTGCACGCCTCACGCCTCAAAGGGCCTCAAATCTTTTTAAACCAAGCTTATTAGTTTAGATTTGTTTTGTAATTCATTTCATCCTGTCTTATTGTTTCAGATGGGGCTTTCCAGAGGTGGTTAATGATTTCTTATCTCGATGAAGAGATTCTAGTAAGTTGTGATACGCATCCATCCATACACACGCACAGTGCTATGGACATGAATTTATAACACGACACGAAAACATGACAAAATCCTCATGCAAAATTTATGGTTTTGGGTTTTGTCTAAACGGGTTAGGGTCGACCACACATACAAATTTAACTAAATAAATGGGCTGTGTTTGGGTTGGTTCATGACAAATTATCAGGCTTGTACCAGGTCGACCCACCAGTCCATGAACACCACTCATTTAACATCCTAACACACGTAAATCACTTATTATACGGATGTTCTTCAGATAATAAGAGACACAAGTGGGGTACCCGAAGTTCTTACGCGACTGGATGTGGCTCAATCTCCCACTGATCCCATTGAAGAGTATGTAAGCTGATTGAGTTAAAATATATATATTTAAGGATATCTCATATACTTGTTGAACTGCAAAAATACATGAACATGATAGAACAACCCTTTTCTCTAAATGGTTGATATTGTGAACCAAATGAATTGGAGTTTGTAAATTTGTGCAGTTGTGTGCGAAGATGATCAATGGTAATAATATTATTAATATTTTTTACTTTATTAAACATATGATATATGTATCATGAAATAAGTATATAAGAACTTTGATCTAAAATTTAATCTTTCTAAAGATTATAAATAATTAAATACCAAAGAGGCAAAGTAGTTTTGTTTGGTAGAAAGAATGTTTTTGGGCTCTAGGGCGGTCCAGATTTTAGTTTGGGCCTGTCCGGCCCATCTTTTCTGTTTTGAAATCCCAACCGTCCAATTACTCAACTTATGTATAATTTCCACGTGTCAAACCGTTAGACACGTGTCAGTTCATGTTTCCACGTGTCAAACGTATGTTCGTGAACTCCTCCACCATTCAATCTCTCTCATATATCGTCGAAACATGCTCCTCCCTTACCATGAAAACACAATAAGCAAAACCTAAAAACAACCAACAAAAAACGAAGAACAAACAAACACTATGCAGGCTGTGAAAGAAACCGCAGCGAACATCGCGGCCTCGGCATTGTCGGGGATGGAGAAAACGAGGGCGGTGATAGACGAAAAGGTTGAGAAGATTAGCACGAGTGATCCGGTCGAAAAGGATATGGCTACCCTAAGAAAAGAGGACCGGATCAGGCTGGCTGAGCTCCGGAAGCAAGAGGCTTACAACCAGAACGCAGCCGCAGCTGGAGGCGGTCCTGGGAGTCCCACCTTCACCGCAGCTGGGCACGTAGAAAAGAACCCTTTTCATAAGGGCACAGCTGAGGTGAAGGATGTGAATAAACCTGTTGCGGGTCAGCACGGTCATGATGTGACCGTGCAACCTGCAACATCTGCGGTGCAACCCGCACAGGCCGTATCGACCTAGTTAGGGGGGTTGATTAATAAATTTAGTGTATGGAAGTTATGTTGTGAGTTGGTTACGTGATGAGTTGATTTGTTTTGAGGAAAGCTGACTTCATGTTATTGTTTTGTGGTTTTGCAATGGACTTGATGTTAGCTAAGTGGAATCATAATAAGTATATGATACTCTAATAGATAATGCTAGGTATGATTATTGTGTTTTTGTTGTGTTGAGATCATGTTAGGTATGATAATTGGGTTTGTTCATTTTGTGAGGAATAAGAGATTTTTACATATTATCTGTTATGGCTACAAGCCAAGGAATACTAACACGCCGAAACAACAAATATTCTATTGACATCATCACAAACTCTGTGTTTACGAGTAAAAACGGTTATACAAAGTTTCATGCATGTTTCTTGTCAATTTCAAAGTCCAAAGAGAAACGGAGAACACGTAGAGTGACTGACTGAATGATATTGATAAACCCATAAAAAGTGGTGGCCAAAATGAAAGAAGGATCACAATTTTACTATTGCTTATCATTCTAAATCATATAGACTTGCTAACTTCTTTAACGATAAACATCCGCGAGTCACCCAAAGTTTAAATATTAGAGGGCTCCGAATTCAATTTTATTGTGATTGGAATGTTGGGTGTCGAATCCAACAAATAAATAATAAAAATGTGAACCTATCGTACACACACCAAGGATAGTATGAACGGAAGTAGAGTTCGTGTCCTCAGGGATACGTGTCAATTATTTTATACCAAAAACGTTTTAGTACAGTTACTTTGATTGATTATGGACTAATGAGGGTGGAGGTTTTAATTAAAAAGTAAAACTAAAAGTAAACTATAAAATGTAGAAAAATTTCAGTGACCCGAAACAGCCGTGTCAAAACTGTAAAGGAAATTTCACGCGGCCGTGTTAAGGTTCCGTTGGAAAAACAAAAATTGACATTTTTTGTATTTTTTAATTATGAAATAGAGATTATTGAAGACGTTAATTAAATGGTGAAGTAAATTCAAATATAAAAACTAATTCCAACACTAAGGTAATTTCTTGACTCGATTTAGCTTACGATCATTAACGATTACGGTGCAATGACAATTTTCAATTAATGATTTGTATCGATACTAGACATCACGCCGTTCGGATATCCCCTCTATCTAATGTCCAATCAATCGCAGTTCGTTGATTGGAGCCAACCCGCTACTTTAAGCTCACGTCGTTCGGATCTTAGCGTGCGGGTTGCAACGATAGAAGTAACGATTATAATTAAACACACACGGCGTTCGGTATGATTAACTAGATTGTGTGATTCTATAACGAGAATGAATTCATAGACAAACTCAAACTGTTAATTGTTTCTTATATCAAAAATTAAAACTTGATTAGGGTTTTAAAACTTGAAGAACTTTATTAGAAAAATTAATAAAGTGACCAATTTTATTAACAAACTAATATATACCGGATTAGATCCGGGTTTAAGATCAAGAATCAAACAAACAAACTATTAAAATAAAAACATCTCATAATCGTTTCACATAAGTTCAAACCAAAATCATAGAAATTAAACCTTAATGTTGAAATCAAAGATTGTTCTAGCCGGACATGACGACTAGATCAATCAAAACTAAAATAAAATAAAACGTACGAATCGAAAACCAATAAAGAAACCTAAATTGCTATTGCTCCTTGTTGCTTCTTGAACTTGATTCTTCAAAATAATGTCTTTAAAATCCTTCCAATGTGCTCCAAGATGTCGTATTTTCTGCAGCCTTCCCGTTTTATCTTTTGAGTTTTTCTCTTCTTTCAACAAACTCTCCTATTATTTTTGGCTTTCAAGTTTTAATCTTTATCACTTCTTTTCCAGCCATTTAATTATTCTACAAAAATAAGAAATATACAAGAGTAGATTCCATCCCACCAAAAACTACTACTTTAAAATTAAAATAAAAGATGCATGTAAGTAATGCAAAATATATGCAGAAATGCAATCTAAAATTACTAAAATTTATGTCTAAAAATATAGCTAACAAAAACACCCATTGATTTAAGATGTCTTCTCACATGGGCCGTCCAAGGTATATAATTTTCTCCATTGATACTAAGAGCCGGGAATTCAATTTTTGCAATATTCGACATTTTGATTTTTAAACAAGAATTAAGCAAATAGTAAGATAATTATTAGAATCCATATATATATCAATAAACATTGCGATACAATAAAGCGGTAGAGCTATAAACAAATACATAAATAAGAAAAGTTTAAATTCGTCGAGTGGTAGTTCAACAATGGGAATAAGAATTAAAATAAGCATTATGATTGTTAGTATTAAAACCAGGTGTATCATCTTTGAAAGATTTTATTGGATAAACTTGAAAAAGAGATGATCTATTTATTGTAAACGAATATAGATTGATAGTGGTCAATTTATAGTTTAAAATTATAACCGTTTGTAACGGCTATGTGATTGTTCACAACGGCTATATAATCGTTTATAACGGCTATATAACCGTCGTGTATGTATATATCAACAATAAAAATTTTTAAACAAAATAGATAAGTATAAGATTATGTTATAAAAACATGAATAAAATAAGAACGACAGATTAGGATAAGAATAAAACGTTAGTACGAATAAATGTTAGGAATATAATCAAAATGTTAGTTGACATAAAAGGAAATGTTAATTGTATAAATAAAGATTGAGTAAATGTTACATGCATAAGTAAATGTTAGTTGACATAAAATAAAATGTAAGTTGCATAATCAAGAAGTTAGATGCATAAATAAAAGTTAGTTGCATAATCAAGAAGTTAGATGCATAAATAAAAGTTAGTTTGTTAGTAGTCTCATGGTTATCAAAATATTCATAATAAGATCTCCTTTATGCTTAGTTTATTTATATTAGTTATCTTCTCAATATAAGATATTATATATTATTACTTAATGAAGGCCTTACCTTGATTAGTAGATGATTTTGTGCTCAATTAGTATTCTTGATTAGAGTTTAAGAGCTCTCGTGCTGATAACGTGTTATAATATCACAATAATTAACACAAGATTAGTGTTATAACCTTAAGAACTTTAAAGAGAAAATTACAAGAGCAAGAAGAAGAAAAATGTATAACTTATGAAAGTGTATACAAAAGGTGTATCTTCTTATTTATATTGAGGTGATATATATACTACAAAGATCAATCAACTGGGTAGACAAGATAAACTATTTTGATAGATAAGTAGCATTGTAAATTTATCTACAAGTTTGACAAAGAGTTTATCCACTTGTCATGGTAATAATTCGTAATATTATTCACTTTTTTACTGGTGATTTCTAACTTTTTTTCTTTTACTTGTTTAACATTTTGTTTTACTATGTAAAAACATTTTTTACTCTTATTTTTACGTTGCAAATTTTAACAATACCGTTGTATCGACATTTCAAAACATACAAACGTGAATTATGATCATAACTACGAAAAAGATTACATATATCTCGTCACGTAGCAGAGATACTAAATTGAAACATCAAAGTTGCCCCACCAAATGTAACATATATCTACCTATTTCTCTCACCTGTTTCACAAACTATAAGACTAGTAAATTATTTTAAAAAATTTGTAAATGAAACCCATATTTAAACCAAAGCATACACTATAACAATATGTGTTATTTACAGCCGTATGTGCTAATCATACTTAATTATAAAAAATAAACAAGTATTATTTATTAAGTGAGTTTGTTTTACAAAAATATTTTCTTAGATTATAGAATTTGAACTCAAGAAGTGAAGGAGTAGTGTTTCAATAAAAATTAAATAACTAACTGAACCCTCCTAAAGAATTTGAACTCATGTGTGAAGTAACATATTAATCAAACTTAGCTTGATGGTTGTGAAATTTTATATAATCCACATCGATCTGGATGATAGAGTTTTGCCTAAACTAACGACTCGTCTAAATTAACACTAATACGAATAATAGACTATCATTTTGCCTAAACTAACAACTCGTCTAAATTAACACTAATATGAATAATAGACTTTGTTTTCATCGGACCGTTCAAAGACAACTCATCACATAACAAGTATTACAAATGTAGATAGATTTGTTAACAATTGCAACAAACAAATTAGTTTTTAGTACTTAGATTGTTAACTTTTTTAAATTTATGGAAAAGAAAGTTGAAACAATAATACATCAGTCTTATTTTATTTTGAGTATATGACGCTCTATATTATTTCCTTTTAATAGTGAATGAAACATAAATAGCATAGAAACAGGCAAACTTAAGAATGAAAAAAAACGAATGGAGATGCGGGGTATCGATCCCCGTACCTCTCGCATGCTAAGCGAGCGCTCTACCATCTGAGCTACATCCCCATTTCTTTTTACGATTTCCAGGAATAATATTTATTTTTCTATTGCATTATTTTATTTTCATATCATCGTTGTTAACATTGCTTTCCAATTTGATGTTTACATTCGTTTTGGATAAAGAGCAGGTTGGACATTTTTATAAGAGTTTCTCGAGGATAAGAATTTGAACAGAGTTTTCTTTTCTGGAATTTGTTACCTAATTGCAAGCTTCATGTATACCTTTATGCTAAAACCTATATAATTTTTGCAATATATATGATAAAAGATTAAAAGTGTGGTTGATTGTAAACTTTAGATAGATTATGAAGATACTTAAAGTAAAATCACCATCAGAATCAATATTTACTTATTATTTGTTAACTTCAACAACCTTTTAATTGCTCAACCAGATCTAACTAAAAAACATTTTGACCTTAGTCAAATCAATTTCTAGCTCTCTCACTGCCTATGGATATGGTGATGTGATTTAGCACTAGACTACCCTCTTCTTCAGCATACCAGCTACAAGTACATCACTCGTAACCTTAGAAGGGTTTTTTTTAAATGTAGTTTTTAAATAAGTGCTGCTAACCATGATTATTATCTTTTATATTTGATCATTGTTAATAACTAAGCGTACTTGCTTAGCTTAATACAAACAAAATAATATGTTTTATGTGAAGTCTTCTAAAATGAACCTCCTTTTGTCCTTACAGTTACATGTTGTCTTGGTTTCACAGGCTCAAACGAGCCTCCATTTGTGGTTATTCAATCACATATGGATGCTCTTCAATGCTAATTTAAATTTTTTGAACGGCCCGTTCAAACCCAGATTTGGCCCTAGTAACAAAATAAAATACCATGGATTCCTTAATGAATAGTGATGTTTTTCAAAATGATTTTGAAGTCATCCAGGTTATGTGATATCGTATAGATCAAGAAACTAGAATTTGCTCACAAAAGGGTTGCTTCTAAAGTTTCACATGTACATCAAATACATTTTAATTGGATGAACCAAAACGATCAATAACTCGACTAAAACATCAAAACCAATAAAAACAAAAACAAGTTGGATTTGTGAAACTAAAAAAACCAAGGCCAATGTAGAAATCAAAAGGTTTTAGCTGATAAAGGTGTAGTCTTTATCAAATCACACTGACAAAGAGATATCAAACTGTTAAATGCTTGAAATGTTCAAACAGTAGCTTGAAAGAGCTATCTTTTGTTTGTAAAAGGCTACAAGGTTTTGGTTTATGAATTTAGTTCCAATAAGTCCCAAATTGAATACACCAAAACACAAATTTGAAATCTGTTCATATTTCAGGTTATTCAAGCCTACTTCAAACAATCTAACACCCCAACCAATGAATTCTTCAACAATCAAATAACAATACCATACCAAAAGTAACAAACTCGGTTAACATTATAAAGAACCTAAAAGGGTCTTTAGCTACTTCCACAAATATATACACTAATTGCAAAACAACACAAATCAAAACCCAAAAAACATTAACTTGAAACCCTAATCAACAAAAACTGTAACAGTTACTCATCATCACCAGACGGCTTTGAAGAACCAACCTTCTTTGGAAGCAAAAGATTGTGAATATTGGGCATAACACCACCATTAGCGATTGTAACATCCCCAAGAAGCTTGCTCAGTTCTTCATCATTCCTAACAGCCAATTGAATATGCCTAGGCACAATTCGAGTCTTCTTGTTATCCCTTGCAGCATTACCAGCCAATTCAAGAACCTATCAACAACCAATTTCATCATTACAAATTCAACCACCAATTTCACCATTACAACTTCAACCACCAATTTCACCATTACAACTTCAACCAACAAAATTTGAAACCCTAGAACTTACAAAACAAGTTAATACAATTATGAAATTAGAAATTAACCTACTACCCATCAATTTCCCATTACAAATTCAACCAACAAACAAATTGAAACACCAAAACCAACAAATTCACAAAACAATTGAATCGACTGATGAAACTAGAAATTAACCTAACAACCACCAATTTCACCATTACAAATTCAACAAATAAAATTGACACCCTAACACTTACAAATTTACAAAACAACTGATTCAACAGATAGAATTTGATATTAACCTAATAACCACTAATGTCTCCATTACAAATTCAACCAAACAAATTGAAACCATAAAACCCACTAATTCACAAAACAATTGAATCCATCGATGAAATTAGATGTTAACCAAACAACCTCCAATTCCCCCATTGCAAATTCAACCCACAATAATCCAAGCCCTAAAACCTACATATTTACAAAACAATTGATTCGACGTATGAAATTAGAAATTAACCCAACAACAACCAATTCCACCATTTCAAATTCAACGCACAAAAACCTAAACCCTAAAACCTACAACTTCACAAAATAACTAAATCGATCAATGAAATCACAAATTACCTCTGCGGCGAGGTATTCCAGAACGGAGGCGAGGTACACCGGAGCTCCGGCGCCGACACGCTCGGCGTATTTTCCGGCTTTGAGGAAACGGGCGATACGACCAACGGGGAACTGGAGGCCGGCTTTGCTGCTTCTTGAAGTGGCTTTTTTGGCCGCTGATGATCCTAGGGTTTTGCCTCTTCCGGCCATTGTTGACTGAGATATGTCGTCGGAAAGTTTGTGGGTAGTGGTTTGATGGAGGAGTTCCGGCGAACGGGTGGGGTGATGATGATGATGATGAAATTGTATGTGTGGGGTATATATATATGCAGGGGGTTGGTTGTTGTGATTGTGGCCAATGAGATTAAAGCACACGGATGATGGTTTCTGGCCGTTGATTGTGTTTGATCGAGTGGTTCAGCGGTGTGTAAACTGGTAATGTGGAATATGATGATTTTAGCCCTCGGTGGTGTTTGCGGTTTTTGTGCTTATGGGCTTTTAAATGGGCCATACCGGCCCAAAGTAATACACTTGTAAAAGAGTTGATTTAAGTTTTTGCTTTTTAGTGTAGTGGTTAATTTGTTTTAAGGATTGTTTGAAAGTTTTTTAATTTGTTAGTTTTTTAATCAGTCTATTAATTGTTTAACATTTAGTGGTTCAGACATTTGTCTTTGAATGGTCAAGCATTATATAAATATTGAATAATTAAGACCTCGTATCATCTGAATTGATCAAACATTTGTATTTTAATAGTTAAACGATATACTACCTCTTTATGGTTCGGTCCTCTTAGTGGTTCAACACTAAATGGTTAAGATCTCTTATTGATTCAACACTTAATTATTCAGAATTTATCAAACAATCATTAAAAAAATGCATTTTCAATCTTTAATATTGTAATTGTAGTTGGGTAATCTATAGACATCACTTTCTATTACTTGTTATATCCTTTTCTTAAAAATAATTTTTAATTTTCAAAGTTGTCGGATTTTAACTCAAATAAAAATATTAGTTTTAGAAGAAAAAATTTTACTTTTTTAAATAAGTTTCAAAAATGTTTTTATATAACGATATATAAACATGACTAAAAAATTAAAAAAAATATAAAATTTTAATATAACAATTTCTGAAGTAAAAACAATCTTTTAAATATTTTTTAGAATTGAAAATAGATAGTCTAGAAACTTATTTATTAAACGAATTATAGTTAGTATTATAGTTAGTATTAAACACGAAAAGTTACCAGTACGATATCTTTTAAATAAACAATAGATATGTTATAGACAACTAGATATATAGATAAATAGATAGTCAAGAAACTTATTTATTAAACGAATTATAGTTAGTATTAAACATGAAAAGTTACCAGTACGATATCTTAATATAAGATATGTATAAAATTATATATACATACTTGTTCAAGAGATAAAACAGTTATACTATTTTTAAATCTCTTATTTAAATAGTTTCATTTTTAAATATTTGTTTTAAGATTTTCTTATAAAAAATATTGTTTATTAAAAACTCAAGTTTCTAATTATTCTGGTTGTTTTAGTAAAATTATTTTTAGAAAAT
>BJCM01272081.1:0-12242 GCA_018326385.1 Flaveria bidentis | reverse complement strand
GAGAATCGTGAACCAATGTTGAGCTACACCAACCATGCTTAATTGAGCCAATCGAAGGCGAACATCCGGTGGTGTGTCATTGAGATCGAAATATAGTTTGGCCTTTTGAATCCATCCCTGAGGATCGAATCCACTGAACTCGGGTAATTTCACCTTCTTCACTGCCCAAGGAAGATGTCCCAACGGATCGGCGACAGAAGTTCCTTTCGAGCGACCACCCGAAGAACCTTCGCCACCGCTGAACACCGAACCCCCGAAATCCGCTGACTGCTTCTTCTGTTGCTTCATCCATTCTAAAACCACCTTACGAAATTCCCCTGATTCACCTCGATCGACTTCTAAGGATTTCAACGTGGATTTAATATCCGCAACATCCGATTGAAGTTGCTTAATCTGAACATCCTGAGCATCCAAACGAGAATTGGTTCGAGTTTCCATGAGGAAGAGAAAACGAAGAACACGGCAGGTCTAGGGCAGGTCGGACCAATGATAGAAATTGAATTGAAACATAAATGAAATACAACCACATGATTAAACAAAGAGAAGGATTGATTGTTAATCGTGAAAAATGAAGAACAAAAAGGGTTTCCAGGGATATCCCTCTCTCTCTACTCAAAGTAGGAGCCACTAACTACTAACAAACTCTCATACGTAACTTCCCCTTATTTTCCCTACAAATACCCTCTTTAATTACATTTCACTCCTAGCCACTTTCTATATTTCCCTTTTTTTCCCTTCTAGAATACACTTGTAATATTGGAGGACTTGCATTGTTAATGCTACTAATAGGAACCCATCACAGATGGTGTTTGGATTTGTGTATTGGAACTAATTATTTTACTGCTATTGTCACTTACTATTTCTAGCATTTCTAAAGCTAACTTGAAAGTTGAAACCGTGATAGTTGGTTTTTTAGATAAATAAATTATGCCAACCATTTTAGAGGTCAAATAATCAAGTACGGACGAATACTCTTACAAAGGCCTTAAACAACGCATTTTAAGAGTAAAATAAATCACCTATCACCCCTTTTAACCTAATTTGTGAAAGTTCTATTCCAATTTCACAAGCGTGTCATCCTATGAAATTTTCCAAATACTCTTTATGAAATCTCATTATCACAACATCAGAAAAACCATCCAAACACTATCTAATACAACCCATTATATTTTGATTTTAATTATTTAACATAATCACTTTTAAATTTAACATCCAAACACCCTCTACATTGCGATCTAGATTATGCATTAAAAACTAGGTGTAAGAAAAGTACCATGCCAAAGAAGCTCCATAGAAGCAGAACCTTCCTTCCAAGTTTATCCATAAGGAGGAGTGCAATGAAAGATCCTGAATGAGTATTAATTTCTTAAGTCATCATGTTGATTACTAAACCAAGTATGATAACAACTAGGGTGAAATATCAACCCATTTGCTGTTGATTATGTTTTCTCAAATGGGTTAAATACTTGAGCGGGTTAATAAAGGGTTCGAAAGTCTCCCAAAGTATGCATAGGGCATCCTAATAGTATAATTCAAAAGTCTAGGTTATAAATGTAAGCATTTAGTCTGTCTGTAATCATATCCAACGCATCGTTTTTTAGTAATGGAAGTTTTTAAAAGTGGTTGTGGCTCAAGTGCTCAACTTGACCCGCCATGTTTCAATCTGCACTTAAAAAGTTACTTGTTTTAACCCTTACCTGACGTCTGATCAACTCTAACTGAGACCGTCATCTATAAAGAAGTCCGGAAAAAAAAGGACAAAAGGGTTTCTGGTCAAACCAACCCTACCCGTTTCGACCCATGCTAAGAAGTTGCCTAGTTTGACCAGTTACCGACCTACCGCCTCTACCTCTGTTAACAACAAAGTAGTAGTCAGAAAGAAAAGAGCTGATTTACCAAATAGGTTCACAATCCCCACAAAGGCGTTTGCAAGGTTTGAAGAAACTCCCGCACTTCTAAATACAGATGAAGAGAAATAAAATATCGCGTTTATTCCTGATAGCTGTTGTAAAGCAAACAGGGTTGATCCAATAAAAACAACTGCAAAAGGAGCAAGTGAATAACAATGCATTTTGCGGTGTATTTACCAAACATTTACACCATTTTGGTGTAAAAAAAGACCATGTTCTTGGAATATGCCTTGCATAGAATTTATTTAAACTCTGGTGTATGCACCAAATTGTTACACAGATGATTAAGACTTACATATGAACTTATTAAGATAGATTATTTTTCTTTATAAAATTAGAGAAATAATTTAATTTTATTCTTGTACTTAACTTAATTATATTAAATATAAACTAGTTAATCAACTTACTATTAACAATTATAATCAAGAAATAAAAGTACCTAAAACCCATATTCAATACGGTACATATTTTAAAAGGTCTGATGAGACTATTTATGTTTAAAATTTATAATAAGAAAAGCATGAAAATTTGGAGTGATGAACAGCGTTGCACCAAATCTGGTGTAAAATATGTCAATATGGTTGTAAATACTGCTTAAACAAATCTTACACCACTTTGGGGTACATTGGAAATGCGTCTAAATCAGACTGTCAAAGATCAAAGTTACCTCTAGAATGGCGCCCGAAAATCAGTTCTGAAATCTTAACAGAGTCATTTTCATCCCCTCTATCTGAGTTCAATAGCTCTGACATTGCTGATCTGACATTTGCTGGTCCTAGAAGTTTCTGGAACTCCACCTCTGCTTCTGTATTTCTTCCTCTCTATTAAGCATAAAAGAAAAATCACGTTAAAAAGCATGAGCACATAGTAATATGATATGAAATAACATGTGGTATGTTTGATGTATATCAGAACATATAAGATTATTTAGATTATAGTAACTTGACGTGTGCTTACAGTTTACACAGATGCATATGTGGATAATAATCTATGGGGGTTCGTCGTAGGTGAGCCGAATTAATATGTAGTTTAGGTTTAATTTACTGATCAAATCAGTTATAGTCATTCCTCAAACGTTAATGTAAGTGGGGAAAAACTTAACTGGCATATCCATTTTTCTGTTCAGTTACCAGGTTAACCGATTAACCAAACATTATTGATGAGTATAAGTCTATATTTCAATTAAACAAAGTAGATAAGTAGAAAAAATAATTCTTTTATGTTCCAACCTGGTCAAAATCGAAGAACATAAAACCATCTCATACATCTTTGGTATGGTAAAAAAAGACTAATTTAATTTTTGGGTTGCTATTAATTTTGTATCAACTTTTAAACAGTTAATGCATTTTAGTATAATGTATGGAACAAAAATCAACATATAAAGCAAGTTATGTATCTAAAGTCTAAACGAACATTAATTTTGTATCAACTTTTAAACAGTTATGACAAGAGGGCTAACAAAATTTTAATGGTTTTTTGGTTCAACATATTAAGCGTCCACCACCAAGTCATGTATCTAAAGTCTAAAACAAATCCAAAAATCAAAATTTATGGAAAAAGTAATAAAAATCGGCTCAGTTCACCTAAAAATTGGTATGGATCCTGTAATTCTGGTTCCATTATTTTTTAACGCCACTGATAGCTACACACATATAATCACATACACACAAAATCATGTAGATACACAGCAAACAAAGATTAACCATTTCATGTAAATAACAAACCTTGTAAAGCCAATGTGGACTTTCTACACAGAATATCATAGCAAGAGCAAGCACTGTAGCCGGAATGGTAGATAACCAAAAGCATATGCGCCACCTGAACACAGATTCATAAGATAAATTTAAATTATCAATTTTCTAAGATAGAAAAAGCATAACAACACATCTAATTTTGTCCTTACCAGCCTGGGATACTCTTAACAGGGATCCCTATCAAAAGAGCCCCTAACAACCCGAAACAAGTTGAAATTTGAATAAAGCTACCATAAGTCCCACGGACAGAAGGAGGTGAAACCTGCAAGAAATCACAATAAAGAGGTTAACACATGGATTTTTTTAACCCATTAATGTTAAATCTCTAACAGGCCAAACAAGTCAAATAAAAGCCCTAAGCTAAACATAAACGGTTGAAATGGTTAAAATTAACCCAGAATGTACTTTTTAAGCATAAAGCTACTTGACTAATTTTATTACAAATTAGAGTCATACCAAAACAATAGAAATGATCTTATCGTATTTGACACGTTAAACATTTACAAAAAAACTGGACAATGATCAACCCCGTCCGTTTAGATCTGCCAAAATTACTTGTTTTGCCTGGTTACCTAACCCGCCAGACCCATATGCAAACAAGTAGCGCTGCCTAACCTCTGTTATATAGAGAGAAGCAACAGGTGGACCAATACCCAGCCCGATTCCAACAATAAACCTCCCAAGTAGCATCCCTGACAAATTGCTGGTTGTTGCACTGAAACAAATATTTATCAGTATCTCCTACAAGACTGACTACATATGCATTTATTGATAAAAACTCCTCTTTAAGCAAGTTTTTATGCACGGAGCATACTTTAGGTTTTAGTCCTTTGATAATTCTAGTGACTTCCAATATGGTCCACAGTTTTTTTTTTCTGTTTTACCTTATTAAGGAGTATTTTAGTCAGTTAAAAAACATGTCTATTAAACTCTGTGACAAGTCGAAACATTTTTCTTGTCACATATTATTACCTACAAGCAGCACCAATGACCATAGGCAAAGCACACAACTGAAAGGTCCTGCGGCGCCCAAATTCATCAGCAATCCAACCACTGAACAGAGACCCAATAAAGGCGCCACCAAGACATGTGCTAACTATCAGACCTGCATTTACATTGCACAACGGTTCATTTAGAAGCAGATAATAAGATCGAAGATCAATATTTGTGAAAGTGTAAAAAAAATACCTTCAGCTAAGCTATTCCCATTGAAACCAAGATCATGGGATATACTCTCAAGTGGTTCATTTACTACCCTGCACATATAGGAACATGGTTTACACAAAACATTGAGTTTCTTAGTACATGGTTTACATCTTTACATAATTATTAATATTAATAATTACATCAGGTTTTTTTTTCTAAATTGTGCAAATTACTCTAAACAATATGAAGATAAGTATAAGAAACTAATAAAGGAGGGCTGAAACATAAACAAGAACGTAAAGTCATGTCTGTTTCGCACTCTCAAATATTGGAGAAGGAAAAAATAACTAATAAAAAAGGGCAAATTTCATATTTCCCCCTCCTAAACTCAGTATTATCATATTCATCCAACTATGCATTAGACAATTCAAAAGGTACAACTTACTCGATCAATTAGGTGGACAATAATAAATTTTACTAACTATATGAAATGGGAGATATGAAATTCGCCCTAAAGAATCAAAGTTTGCAAAATAAGCCCCAATCAGCACCAATACACAAACTATATATAAAGTTTGGAACCAATATAGAAGCATGCTCATATGTTTGTATTTAAGGGATGGGGAAAATAAAAACAAGAGCTGACTAGATTGAGAACAAACCCAAGATGGTAACCAAAAAGAAAAGAGACTATGGATGCCACAAGCACATGAGGCAGAGAATGTCTTGAAGGTGGATCTGAATACTCTTGGACCATATCATCCTGCAAAAATTCTACACAAAACAAACAAGACTTTCAACACCATATCCCCCAAATTATTGCAACTGTAAAGATTAATTAGGAAGAACATCTAGCACATTAATTTGTTATTGTAGTGACATAAAGTCATTAAATGCCCCTAAGCTTCTTCACATTTAATGTTTTTCTTTGTGTCAAACCAACAAATCCACCAGAAAATTTGCACTCTAACGCACATCTGGCTTAAAAGGTCCAGCCAATTAAGAAAAACTAAGCCCCTTCCATATAATAAGAATATACAAATATAAATTCTGAGATATCCTATGACTATATTACAATATTTACTTTAACCATAGAAGCAGGAATAACAATTGAGAACAGAGATGGCGGTGGCATTTTAATGATGGTTGAATACTTTTGATGACTTTGAAATCCAATCAAATTCTATATATTTGCCTTTGAAATATGGCAAAACACAAAATTATTCAAGATGAGAATCTCCATATTTTCTAAAAAAAAAAGAACTTTGCAACATTTATATTCACAGACTTTTTATGCGTTAATTAACTTCATATTGATGACCTTTTCCATATTCAGACTTTTTAAAGCATTAATTAACTTCATATTGATGACCTTTTCAACAGAAGAAAACACATCCATATATAAGCTAAAGAATATATGTAATCAGATATTTACCAGAATCATCTTCTAGGTCAACTGAATTTGTACCATCCTTTGACGGCATTCTCTTGTACATAGAAGCAGAAACGTGCGGACGTGCAGGCATTCCACAAGATGTCCACACTTGATAATGAAATACACAACTTGAATCACTCCAAGACAACTAACACCCGTACCCATGAAAACAAGACATCATTTATCAGTCCACACTTCAAAATTAAGCTTCAAATGAAAAGTCAAACCTCATAACACTACTCTTATGATCGCATTAATAAAAGGAAAATTCCAGAAACTTCTACACTATTCAAGAGGCTCCAACTACTGTGGAAAACCCTAGAAGCCCCCATAATTCTGCTCCTTTAGTGTGTAGAATACAAGACAGTAACTATCTAGATGATCCATTTCATGTTTGTAGTTAATGATTGCCCCAATTAACACAAGTTCCGACAACTTAAAGTTTAACCTGCGTCACTGTACAAATTGCAACACATAATTACCACTGATCACACAAGTTCCGACAACTCAAAGTTTAACCTGCTTTACTGCACAAAATCCAGGTCGCATAAGTACAAATCGCCACACATAATCATTCACGAAATTCAATAACATAACATCAACAAGCATGGATTAGATTTAGATCCACCACACAAAAACATCAAACCTACAACCATACAATTACAACACATCGCTACTTCAATAACCTAAAAACAATCGATCAGTTACGTAACAAAAATCCGATATCACTACATCGTTGCGTCACATGCCTGTCGTAAAACACATACAACCTACAAAAAAACGATCGAACAAGTTCAAACTGAAGCAAACTTACACAAATCGAAGCTGCTTACCGAACAATTCTTCTGATAATTCGACGAATCGAACAAAATTGAAATGCGAAGTGACGAATGATGAATCAGAGGTTAAGCTGTCACTGTAATCAGAAGTTCGAGAAGGCACAAACTCCGTCACACATCATAATTCACGAAATTCAATAACATCAACACTCAGAGATCAGATCTACCACACAAAAACATCAAACCTACAACCACACAACACACCGCTACTTCAATCACCTACAACAATCAATCCAACACGTGCAGATTCAAAACAAGCAACAAAAATCACACATCACTACGTCGTCACATCAAATGTGTGTCGTAAAACACACATAACCTACAAAACACGATCGAATAATTCAAAATGAAGCAAAATACACGAATCGAAGCTGCTCACCGAACAATTCGAACAATTCTTCTGAAAATTCAATGAATCGAACGGAAATTGAAATGCGCAGAGATGAGTTGTCACTGTAATCGGAGGTTCTAGAAGATTTGTGCGTTCGGCGTATGTTTGCTTTAGATGAACGCGGAGGAAGGAGGGTGTTCGCTTTAATGCGCTGGACACTTGTCGCTATACTGCGCCAAGTGATGCTTTGGGTTTCACACCGTTTGATAAGACGTACGAAGTTTGTTTTGGGTAAATAACAAGAATGCCCTTGAAATATTGCAAATGTGCAGAAAATTCCCTTGATGAATTTTGTATGTTGTTCATATATGGAACTATCATGGATAAAAAACAAGAACATGTATATATGTATACGACAAAATGAAAAGATATATATATTTTTTAGATTTGGGTTATATAGACATTTATTTAGTATTATTATTATGATACCTTAATCTCTCTATTTTTTTTTACGTATTTATATGTACGTATAGAGATAAAAAATAACTTGGGTATGCAAATGACAAACTATTTTTTCATATATTCCGAACCTTTTTGGGACATGTTATTGTGATACTCAAATTAATATTATTTTTTCTGTATTTTTATATACATACATATAAATACATAAAAAAAGTTAAAGAGATCAAGATGTTTTAATTATATCCCAAACCTTTTAAAAAAAATAATTTTACACTATTTTTTATTTACATCCATTCTGTATAGGTATTAATTATATTTAATTATATGTTTTTGTCATAACTCACAACAAACCAATAAAATTTATTCCAACTAATAAATTGTATGAGATGAAAGAAATTCACGAGAGTGCGAGACATTAATGCAACATAACACTTATTTATTATTAATTTTCAAGTCCTTAAGATCTTGCCATGAAATATAGTTTATTTGGAAATTTTCAATGCTTATCACGTGGCTGACCAGCATCATTAAATTTATAAATTTATATATGAAATATATTAATTTCGTATATAATATTTACTTTAAAATGATAAATTTAAAAGTTTTTGTTATAAATATCAGGAATATGGTATTGAAAAGAACCTAATAAATATATTTCTATAGGTTTAACAGTTTAATAATGCATAAAACGAGGATTTGTACGGTAAAAAAAATAAATTCCAGTGCTCTTTAAATTAATAAAATATAAATTGTAATCTACATATATTAAAAAAAATTATAACGTTTTCGACATTTGATATATATACAATCGTGGCGGTCCCATGGACAAAATTTTAGCAGAAATTATATTCAAAAATATATAGCTTACTTTGACAAAATGGTATTTGAAAAACTGAAACAATAATATAATTTATTAAAAAACGTTTTATAAACTACATTTTCACTCTTTAAACATGTGTTACATTTTTAGGCCATACCAATTTAATAGCCTTTTTGAAAAGTTAACAATATTTCCTCACATTACTCCCCCCCAGCCCCCCTCTTATTTTAAAATTTTAAACTTTTTAAAATTACTATGTTTTAGAAAGCATATTTTTAATAAATCAAAAATGAGATTTTTTGCTAAAAATGTTTTTTAAAAAATAATATTTTTTAAACTATGAAATTTTCAGAAATGACAAAGCTTTTCAAAAATATAATATACTTTATAAACATTTTTTGAATTTTTTTAATAAAAACTGGATTTTTAAACGACAATATTTTTATATAAAAAGAAAACATTTCAAAGTAGTATTACTAAACTGAAAAATTATTTATAAAACAAAAATAATAAGAACATTTGTTTATAAACAATGTGATTTTTATAAAAATGATACTTCTTTAAAGACAATTGTTTTATAAAACTAAATGCTTAAAAAACTTTTTTAAACGAAAGTTTTGAAAAATAATATTTTGGTTAATTAAATTACTTATTTATATATAGTTTCAATTATATTCTGTCTCAAAATAGCATATTATAGTTTCTAACTCAATTAATAGAAATTTAAATATTTTAATAAACCGTGCAATAATGGGGTTATAATATAATTTAGTGATAAATGGAAAACAAACATAAACACAGATGTCACTATTAATGAATAATCAATGCTTAGGTGATGATAATTAACGAGTGATTTTGTTAGTTTTTTAAAATATTGTAGAGTAAGATGTTGTAGAATATGGTGTAAATTGCAAAACCATTACATAAAATGCGTTTTATGTCTATGGTAGATTGGATATGATAATATTTGTTACACATAGTTTGACTGAATATAATTGAATATATTAATATTGTTAGTAGTATTTTATTATGTATTTATATACTTTGTTAATATCGTTTTTAACCCCAAAACATGTATAACAATTAATAATCAACAGGTCCTTATAATATGTGAAAGATAAAAAAAACATTTTTGTATTAATTCAGAGAAAACAAGTCGATGTAAAAAAATATATTTCTAAATAAGTTACGTACTATTCTAACATAGTTTTTAACCCGATGTTTAATACAAACAAATTTGAACACATATTTAGATGACGTACGAACTAGCATCGATACTAATGAGAGGGTGTTTGGCATTGCGCTTGATGTTTAGAGGTTCCAACAATTACACCTAATCCAACCATATTGTAAAAAAATAAAAAAGTTTTAAATTTAAGTAATATAACTCGTTTATTAAATCGATCAAAACAACACGGATTGTAAATTATAAGCGAGGTACGTGAAAAAAATACACCATTACAAAATTATTCTTTTGACACTTGTCATTTTATTATTTAAATTGTTACATGTATTTGCAAACATTAAAATGGTCAACCCAAGGCATAACAAGAGGGCAATACGAATCTAAATGCGTTCAAGTTAGGTTTATGCAGTAGACATAAATATATATACAAGTTGTGTTGGTTTTTCTATTAAGTCTATCAATTTTAATTTTTCAATCCATCAACCTGACATGATTGACACCACTGCTTACTGTGAGTTTGCTACGTGACAGCCTATCATGCACCAATTGTAGGAAATAGGTTAACTTTTATATTAAAAATATTAATTCTAGCGATACTCTCGTTAGCCATGTGAAATATTATAATACAATACTGGTTAAAAATACGATTAGAAAAAATAAATACAAGCAATATTTATGTACCAAACTTGATTTGAACATTCATCTTTAGTATACACTCCAACGAGTCTTCATAAAGTATTTTTGACACGAGTCTTCATCACGTTCGAGTCTTCAAGTATACCCATTGACTACAACAAATAACAAACAAAAGATTAACGGTTGTGGCTGAGGATCATATACGGGTCCCTTAAAACGGATTTCGCATCTCTACTCAAGACAACACGTATGTTTCCTAGGGTACAGCAGCCAAAGCAGTATGTACTGCCAGAGAGTGCATCGGCCCAAGAGATCACCGGGTAAAGTATATGTGTTATGAAGTTATGTGTAACAAGATTAAAGATGATGGTGTAAGAAGAACAATTTAGGTGTTGTTTGATTTTTCTGTAGGAAAACGTCTGCAGTCTGCGGACCACATCTGCAGACATCTGCAGCAGAAGAGGTGGATCAAATGTCCGCAATCTGCAAGAAAAAGACTGTTTGTTTTTCTAACATCTGCAGAATGTTGAAATATTTTGTAATTAAACTAAATTTATTTTTGTTTTTAAAGATCTTAAATTAGATCTATTCCACTTTCATACTTGTAATTCATCCGTTTCTTCTCTACTTCTTCTTTAATTTCACATTGGGTTCGCCTAAAGTCACCTCATTTGAAGCTTTATGCTCGATTTCAACGCGTTCGATCCGATGGGTTTTTGATTTCATTGATTTGTGTATAGTTCTTGTCTGATTTTAAGTGTTTTTTATAACAATTTCTCGTATTGGGTTTGACTGTACTCTACCCCATATATATAATTATATAAAGACACTTAAATATCATGTTCCTAATGCATCAGTCTATCAATGTTGTATCTAGCAGTAAGTTATAAGTACCATGGCTTCATCATACCCATATAAAAGCCCACGGTACCTTCTTTTTATGAACTATGATTCAACAAAACTTTAGCTATGCACAATTGTTGGTATTTGACCAAAAAGACTAATTCCTCTTATAGAACTTAAATGGGTTTTGTTTCAAACAGAGAAATCATGTCAAAAGAATAGCACACCAGTTATAAATTTGTAATACTACTAAAAACACTCGAATAATAAGTTACAAATCATCATTACATCATTAAATCAAAGACTAATCAAGAAACAGAAATAGAGAGAATGGATGGAAAGAAAAGAATAATCGAAATAGTAATCACAGTCGGAGAATGTGAACTTGAGAACCTTTACTATCAAGTTCATTAGATTGTGATTCATGATTCCCTTAAAATAATTATAAATTAAAGAACATTGTCAGGTTACTTCGCTCACATGATGTTTTGATTGGATAATACATTGCCTCAAAACCTCCCTCCGGCCGTTTATGGCATGTAGGTCCCAAGAAGTTTGTCCCAAATAGGGAAAAATGGTTGTGAAAAATTGTACTTCAATCCATGAAGTTGATGGTGGATGTCATGATAAGCAGTATTGTTTTGGAAAAAGATATGAAAAAGATTGCCCGATAATCAAAGTCCACAATGATCATCAACGGTTTTTACCACAACAAAACAGAAGAATATAACAGCGGTTCTTGCAGTCATTCCTGAAATAAGAAAAAAGATGGCATCACCAACCGTGTCTAACAGTAGACCCTCGAGCGGGTGATTATAAAGCACCCCTATCGCATAAGGTACAACTAGTTTGTGATGTTGAGAATGAAGGTGGCGATAAA
>BJCM01272080.1:0-20940 GCA_018326385.1 Flaveria bidentis | reverse complement strand
ATGTTCTTACAAGACTTATGCATATAATTGCATCTTTTGTATGTAATCTTGTGACATTTGACTAGGAATGGTGAATGAAGGTTGAAGGTTTAGTAGAATTGGTCAAATGTGCATCCTTATGCTTATGTTTGAGAAAACCATAGTGTTTGTCATGAATCTCTCTTGTCATTGGTTATAAATTGTTTTGTAATCGTGGTATGAAGTTTATGAGTTGAAGAGTAATTGTAGTTTTTTCTATTTTATCCAAGTTGAGGTGGTTTTCATGTGCTTATCGTGTTAACTTTCCAAATATTTATGGCATTAGATAACCCTAATGGGAGTCTAATTCATATTTAACATCAACATAATTGTATCATTAGTTTCTCATGGCATAACTTTAGGTGGTTATTGTGTGTTTATCGTTCTAACTTTAGTTCCTCGAGTTTGTGCTAGTTGTTAATTCATTGCTAAGTGGAATAAAAGTCCAAGTGGTATCTTTAATAGATTGTGTATCTTCGTCTTTACTCCCTTAATTTGTTAATCTAGCTTGCTAATCGTTTTAGTTAATTCAATATTCACAAATCCAAACTCAATTGATCGGTTAAATAGTGATGATGATTTAGTACTGGGAGCTATTGTGTCCACGGATCGATACTCGGTTCTTACCTCAAGCTATACCACTATACGATAGGTGCGCTTGCCTATTGTGTGTAGCTAGTCTAAACGAGATAATCGTTTCTTAAAAATTAAAACAAAATTGTGCGAATTTCCATATAAAAATATATATACTTTACACACATCAATCGGCTGCTGTGATAGTTTTAAGGGGTGGAGAGGTTCCATCAATATGGGCCTAAAGCTTATGGAGGGACAACAACAGGGTTATATGGGTACGCCATATTGGAAGAGGAGAGTTTAATGGAGAAAGATGGGAGTTGGAGTTTGTGTCAACAGAGGAAGCCATGGGAGGTCGCAGGAAGAGGGATGTAGAGAAAGATAGAATCAACCTTAAAAAATGATTAAAGGTTGAGGGATATATTTATAACTATAGAATACAACTATCTCTCCTATAATTATGGAGAGTCAATAACAAGATACAAGAAAGCAAGAAATAGAATAATTTATAATAAATACAAATATTCACAAATTATTTCTGCTAAAAGAGACGACCATTGATGGTTCTTCATTGGTTTTACTATTTACTGTCTGGTTCTTTTAAAACTAGTTGACTGCTATATTTGTGTGTTATTATGCATGATACATGGTAAACAAGAAGCTTAGACTTTTTAATGTTTTAGAAGGTTATGTGTCATAAGTTTTGTTTGTTTGTAATGGTTTTTCCTATCATTCTTATAATGAACATGCAATTTGGTTTGATCAAATGATCATGACTAGGTATCATTTTAAATGATAATCGTGCCTGAGTAATTGAATAAATCAAAATTAAAACATGCTTAGATTTATGTATATGTTAGTAACATGTTATATGCATATAGGGCCATGCTAAAAGCCTTAACGAGGTGTGTGATGCCACACTTCTTAGACATGCAATTAACACAATACAAACACTCACTATTCAACCCTCTCTACAATCCTGATTAATTTAAAATTATATATTCAAGCCGTTGATAACTCGCTTCTGACAAGGACATCCCGCTCCTCTAACGACAACCGCATTAACTTCGTCTAATAGTCGATGTCTAGTTCAAAGGTGATTCGAAATCCATAAGTGATCGTTCTTTTTCTTGTTGTGTGTTCTCCTTTTTGTATTAACGTTTGAATTGGACGTGTTCAACTAACTTTTCAGCTATTTATTAATACTTGGATACAACTTTTATATATTTATGTTAGGTCTAGTCTAAGTCAATCAACCGGGTCACACTCTAACTTCTGGTTTTATATTTTCTAATCGCTGGTCCAATAGAATCTTCGCAACTTAATTTATGACAACTCTTATGAGGTACGTTTATTTCCTTTTAAATCTTAGAAAAAGAAACATATAAAGTTATAACTATCTTATTTATCACAATAAATGCATAATTGTTTATATAGTTCTAACGTCAAATTTGAATATTTTGTAAATCCCGTCTAGATATTACAAAGTTGAACCAATAAAACATTCATTTCAAAAATTTGATGATTAGTGAAAACACTGAAGTGTTTTATTCATGGGGCTTGAAATGTCGGATCGGATCTTTACATAGCAAAAAAGCTAGTCATGTTTGTGATCAGGTGCTTAGCACGTGGGTTGCCACAAGGTTATGATGGATTCGGGTCGGATATGAATACCCACTTGGGTCAAGAGAAAGAGGGCCCGAATCTCTTATAGATCCAACATATATGATTCAGAATCAAATGTGCTGAAAGATCTCCTACCACGTGCACTCCACATGCCTATTTCTTTTAAATATTTTAAGACAATTCATAAAATATAAGCAAAAGCGTTTTTACGGTACAAACAATAAAACAATTGTTGTCGGGTTTTTATATTTTAAGGGTCCCCAAATTAAAAATATAATTATTTACATTCTAAACTGCGAATATATGTGATAATCCGATCAATATTTGTGTTTTAAGAGATAAATGAGAAGGATAACAAAATAATTGAAGATTTATCGATGTCGACTTACAAAACTTGGTTTATCGAGATCGACTTACAAAACTTGGTTTATCAAAAGTTTATCGAGTGTTTATTGTTGACGACACTTTTAGTTTCATCAATTTTAAATCATCCGTTACATAATCACCTAATCTACTAATTATTATCGTTTGATATTGATTTATGATTATTTACCTTAATCTACTGTTGTTCTTTTGCCAATTTTATATATTGTTCTCCGCGTTTTGATATATATATTTAAGAGCGTGGCTGAATTCCTTACGCAACGTGTATGAACGAAAACCTAGTATGTGATCACTAATCGATTATTATTATACTTTACATTTCTTTTAATCGCATCCATTCCTGTAATTTTTTTGCTTGCCATAAGTAAATCTAACAAGTTAAGTTGTGGAAAAGACTTAGCTAGAATATTGTGTTATTGGCTAATTAAAGTGAATTATTAGAACATTTTAATAAATTACGGTACTAAATAGAAATTAATATATAGTATTGGGTCATTTATGTAACTAAAGTCCTGAGGTGAAATCAGATGTGCTTTTAAGGAAAAGTCTAGTCCCAAACCGTATGCATATCCAATCATCAAAAAGGATTGTCTGCTTTAACTTTTAACAGTTTTCTATTTTATTTTTTCATTTTTGTTATTAAATTTGAAAAAGTTACTTTTTATAATTGTAAAAAAACTAAAAACTAAAAAGATTACATAACAGAGTAATGTATAGAATAGATGTTGTATAAGGCCGGTGGGAGTCATCCCATGAAGAAAAAACAAGGAAGATACTCGAGGAAACCTATTCTTCGAGTACCACTCTGTGTGTTCTAACTTTTAATACCACTCTGTGTGTTCTAACTTTTAATATGTGACTTGAAATTTTATTTGTATGATATGAATAAAAATAAGATTAAAAAGATGTAATCAATTGCAGGATTATTCTTTACATGGCTCCGTATGATATCTTTTAATTGATCATGTATCTTCTCCTTTCCTATGGGGTTTATTCTGAAATTAGTTAAGATTTAGTCATTTAGACATACTTCAACCTAAACAACTCGAGTTTTAGTAGTTTAATTTTGGTTTATAGAAGCTTAGTAATTCTATTTGCTAGGATAACTAAATTCCAATGAATATATAATTATAAGTAAGATATATTACAAATATTAAAAGATACATTTATGACCAATGATTTTTAATCTTACTAGTTAAAATGATGTACCCATGACATGAAAATAAGATGAAGTCATAGGTTCAAGTTTCACTTTGAGCAAAATGCTCAAATGAGTCAAGGGTTTTTCTCATCAATGAGTTACCTCCTGAGAGGGTTAGGAGTGCAGTCTGGGCTGGGAGTGTAGTCCGGGTTGGGGTATGAATAGATGAGCTCGATTAATATAACACTTGTTCTTCGAATCAGAGTCATATATTTACCATTAAAAATACATTTATGGAATTCTAATGCATACAAAACATAAGGGTAGGTATACGCATTTGAATCAAAACGTATTATTATTTTAATATTATAACTATTGTTTAACATATTTTGGTTTTCTTTTATAACTTTTAGAATATAGTATTATAAACTTCCTAATACATTGTTGTGATTTACTTATTTTTATTTATGTTTTGGTATAAACTTTATTTTGAAACCGATCAGAGTCAGGTATAATATATTTTTTCATTGTTTCACAACAACGTAATTTTTTTAACACATCTTTGCATATACCGTTATGACATAATTATTTATGCTTATGTTTTGATATAAATTTGATTCGAGGGATACTACACAAATGCGTGTGCAAAACTCACTCGTTTAGCTAGACGACATATGTTAAAGAATGATAAGAATAACATACAGGACTAAAAAATCAGTAGACAAATTCATAGAATCGTACAACACTTAAAGACTCGTGGCTAACATGGCTATTTAGTGATAAACGATAACAATAATAGTAATGACAATAGTGATGAATAATTATATAATACTAATTACTAACTTTCTTATGCATTATAGATTTTATACCATGTTATAAGGATTGTATCTCTTTTTGTCTTATTTATTTTTAATATTTAGTTTTTCTATTTCAACCCAATATTTTTACATCTTTTACAATTTAGCCCAAAATTTTTTTTACTTTTAACTTTAATCCTTATACTTTTGATATTTTTAAAAAAATTACGTTTTACGTTTCGGTCTACATTTTACGAGTTAAACGTCGCAACGTACTTGTATGGTTCAACGTTTTACGCTTATTTTTTCCCATATAGCGGTCGGTGCAACGCACTAGTCTAAGACCGACTTACTTATTGTTTTATATGCTTTATGTTTCGCCTAACGATGGTGTGTCATTAGTGTTATGTTTCCTCCAAAAACGGTTTTTATTTTTTCCAACTTCCTATACGAGTATTTCAACGTTAGTGGTCGCTAATAGTGGTATGGCTTATGGTGCTACTTGGCATGGTTTACGCTCACCGCGACAACATGGGGAGCTTAATACTAGTTAATTATAATTGTTAAAAAGACATAACAAACTAAAATTACTAATAAATGTTATATTATTTTAAATGTGAATATAAATAGTTTTTAAGCGCGTCTTTGAACAAATTGTATGTTTACTATAAACATACGTTTGTTAATTTAAACTTATTTACATTAAATCTATTAATGTATTGGTGACATAATCTTATTACTAGTAAATCATATGATTTCATTAATAATTACTACATTTTCAATAAATTTTGATGTACTTTGAAAACCTTTTTCCATTTAGAAAGCTTTTTTTTATTTGATTATAAATAGAAGGAAATGGGGTTAATAATGTGCCTGGATGTCTTCATAGACAACATGATTACTTTTAGTTTGTAGTCCATTCTTCCAATATGCAAAATTTAATCGTATTTGGCTTGCTCACTAATATAATAATCTTATTTGTCCTTTATATGGTAAAAAATAAAATATCATGTTTAAAAGTAAACATTGTTTTTAGTGAATACTAGTATTAAGCCCCCGCGGCGGGAGGCATAAAACCGCGTATCAAATAACACTAATGGCACACTACCGTCATTGGCCACCAACACCAAGAAAACTATAAAAACAGAAAAAATAATGAAAAGTAGACAAAAAAACTTTAAACCACACACGCATGTTACGGCGTGTTAACTCGTAAAATTTAGACCGAGACGTAAAACGAAAGTTTGTAAAATATAAAAAGTATAGGGGAACAAAGTTGAAAGTAAAAATTTATTGAGCATAAATTGTAAAAGATGTAAAACTATTGGGTTAGAATAAAAAAGTTAAAAATTAAAAAAATAAAAACAAATTGGGTACAACCCATGAAGTATAAAGTACAACTTACAATGCATAGGAAACTTGCTAATTAGTATATATATATTTTGGTCAGGTTAATAAAAAGCAAATACAAATGATATTTTATTTATAAGTTTTCTAACACAAAATGTTTTTAAGTTTGTTTACATAACTGTAATGAATTTTTTTCTTCTGGAAATTAAAGCCAAAGAGAACTCTTATAAATATATTTTCGGTGTTGTTTAATCTTGAAGAAAATGCCGCAACAATAAAATATATTTCATTATTGGGGGTTCGTTTCAACTTCATTGATGAGAATTTTTTTGTTAAAATGATTTTTTTCAAAATTAAATATTATTATTATTATATATAATTAAAAAAGATGGGCTTTTATTATAATCATGGGCTGGTGGGCTAGGTCCAGTGAAATGCAAGAGATCTTAGTTGATGGTAAAAAAAAGTGTTTGGAAACCATATATTATCTTAATCAGGCATATATATCTGTTTTCTTGCTGGATCCGAACCCCCAACCCTCTCAAGAGGAAACTAACCCCGATCATTTTTGCCCCAAGTCTAGTGAGACTCGAGCAAGTTAATAAGTTAAAGGATAATTGGTAGTTTACTTATATCTACTTTCATAGTTTCTCTCTTTGAAAAGCAAGTTAATAAGTTATTTTGACGTCCCTAAGCCCAATAAGCTATAGCCTATTTTATATAATTATTCATAAGCAAATTAAACTTTTGCGAGGCCCAATAAGCAAGTTAAACTTTTATGAGGCCCAAATGAGGCCGACAAATAATAATATGGTCACAACTCACAAGTCACAAGTATGATATTGAAATCTATCAATTTATTCTCGTTTTTTCAACCGGTGAAAACACACACCTCTACATATACTTTTTTTCTAAATCAATACACATCACTTTACAAAATTTAAACCTCAACTTTTGGTTTTTGAGTACACCAGTTTTATCACAGCATGTCTAGCTTGTTATATTCATTACAGGAACAACTTATGACTAATCACCAAGTGGCTGTCACATAACATTCATTGATTGGACCCTAAACAATACAGCTAATGTTATTATTTTCTTAAGATTGTTATTTAATATAAGAATTAGTAAAGTAGCTAAAGCAAATGTTGAAAAACAAATTACACCGTGAACTATTAGTAGAGAAATTTTGTTCCATCATTAATAAGTTTTGGCATTAATTTTAAGTCGATTGGGGTTACCATTAATTATATTTTTATGTGTGTTTTATATATTATTAGTGTAATAATTCCTTGAAATGATATCATTTTAGGAATAGGAGTGTTTAAATTCAAATACCCAAAATTCAGATATTTGAAATTTTCGGATAGTTGCTTTCACTATCGGATTCTACATCCAAAACTTCGGATATCGTTTGGTATACAGATTTGGATAATAACACAGATGTCCAAAACAATAAAAAAATATTTTTAGATATGATATTTTTAAACTGTAAGAAACAATAAAAAAATTAAACAAATAACAAAACCACGCACACATAAAATATTTTGGGTTTTGATTTGGATTTATTAAAGTTAAACAATATAATCATAATATATATACATATATAAATATAACCTTTTGGATGGTATGGATATCCGAACTGCCCCAATATTTTAAACTTACTATTTGTCTTCGAATTTGAAATCCAGATATCCAAATTTCAAATAACTCTGGTTTGAAAGTTTGGATTTTTCATTTTGATAAATAGATTTAGATATTTTTACACACATCACATCATATATGAATGAAACAATTAGCACTCCATAAATCTTTAACTCATTAAGTCGTTATCTTTGAATTGATTTAAATGTTATAAGATGGTTTGCTAAGATCACAATCTATAAATAAATTTGAATTTAACATCCAAAAATAATTTTAAAAAGTATTAAACTGAAAAAATATATTTCAAGTAAAGTCGAATCTAAGGGTTGACTAGGATATTTGGATACATACAACACCAACTCCCACCAACTTTTCGTGATAAGCTTAAAAGAAGATATGTGTGCATGCCATAGGATTAGTTACAAGCTTCACGAAATGAAAGGAATCATTTGGTGGACAATCACTTAATCTTTCAAACGATTATATAAACAAATAACTATCATATATAAACCCGTGATCATTTGTTGGTATAATTATACATGTATTTATATGTTAAGGTGTTTGATTAATAAGCATATAAAATCATCTAATTAGCCATTTTGAGTCATGTACGTAGTTTATTAAATAAACAAAACTAAAGTTGTCTAAACTAACCCCAACCTTTAAATTTTCAATGTACGATTATGAAAACAATCAAACATCATATCAAAAAAAAATTATTTTATGTTTTAGTGTCAAAGTGAATATAACTGATATGATAAGTTAAAGATGGGTTGTTACAAGATTTTTATTATAACTAGAAGGATGCTTGTGTAATGCTACAGGATAATATTTATATTTAATATGTGCATTTAATATTTTGTTATTCTTTTAGTAGTCTCATAAACGTTTTCAAATGTGATATATTAAAATATATAGCTAAAATCTTAAAACATATTAAGCTTTTTTGGTTTAAGGATAGATAATATAAAATTTAATGTAAGTGTTAGTAAGTGTAAGGTTATTACGTAACTAATTATAAGGGGTAATGGATAAATAATGTTATAAATGTTATTTTACCCTAAAAATTTGTTGTATCTTATGTATTGAATATAATAAGTGTTTTTAATTTTATGGTATTTTAAAATACCACTCTCGTATGTTTTTATATAGTATAGATAATCGAAAATAAATAATTATAAAGGTGAAATGAGGTAAATTTCATGACATGTCTCATTATTACTTGGGTTTATTATGATAATGACTAAAAAATTTTCTTACCAATAATTTACTAAACTTTAGTTAAATTACGTGAAGTTAAAAAACTATGCATGTATATTTTCTGAATTTTTTTTATCTTTAACCTTTCGGGACACCAAGTACGTGGATATAGTTTGTGTAGCCTCTTCTTTCTTATTTTATTTGTAAGTAATTATTATCCATATAGCATTTGACAACCACGATATATATTTAAAAAAAGGTGATCAAAATTATTAAAAATTCAAGTTGACGTGTCTCTCATTTATTGCGTGCAATGGGCACATTAAGTGATATGAAATGGCTTGATGCCAACCCCAATCTACCACCATCAAGTCCCACAAAGCATGCTTCATGATCTCTTCTTAAATCCAACATTTCCACTTTATGTCACTTATGTAATGGGAAATCATCTTCATTTACCTTATTTATGTAAAACAATTTTTAACAAACTCGAATAACTAGTTCGTATGTAATACATATGTCTCTGCAGTCGAACCCGAGTCTTTTAGGTTTTGCACTTTCGCCACAAGGATTACAAGTTGATAGATCTTACTCCTTTTACTTACTCTAAAACTTGCTATTGGGATAGGTATTATGGTTTCTTCAATAAGACAATAAAGATGAAACTTACACATTTTGTTATACACTATAATTGTAAACTAGACAATTACGCTATAAAAAGTGAGACAACACAAGATTTAGTTAGACGTTTTGTTGTGTTTTAGTTTTTTTTAGAGTAAGATATTTACTCAAACACAAAACTTCAAAAGATTGGTTAAACGGCCATCGAGTTTTTTTAAAGCAATTTATATAACCCTAGAAAATAATCGCCAAACTTGCAAACCTAAGGATTTTAAGCCCACAATCAATTGGTTGAGACGTACACAATTTACTATCAAGCCCTCCTCTTGAGTACGTCTATTACATAGAGTTATAGGCCACATATATACAAATCTTTTCTTTTTAACATAAAACTAAACTTTAAGCACTAATATTTTCTAACTACACGACGTAAAATATAAATAACATGTTCATAGTAGAAGTCCTGAAAGGCGAATAAAAACATATTCAATATCATTTAACGGCCGAAAAGCAATCACATAGATTTGGAATGGACACATTGGAAGTCATCTTCAACTTAAGAGACGTCTAAAGGGGTATTGAAAATATTTAAAAGATAAAAATAGAGTAAAGTCAAGGAAAATGATGCATAGAAGCATGCAAATAAGGAACTTGGGTGGATGATGCAATGTATTAATGTGACACATTATGTATTTTATTATAACCTTTGCGTGCTTTTAACGTTAATTGCGGATATATATAGTATTTACGTTTGACTAATTATATGTTTTATAATAGCATATACCATAGTTTGTTATATCTCTTTAAACCTTTTAATTTCAATTCTTTCTTTCAAAATTTCAAGAATATGTAATGTGATTTAATTATAATGTATTTTCTATTGTGTTAAGATTTCCATTTTAGCTTATTGCAATTTTTGAAAAGGTTATATCGATTACTTCTTAGTATTTGCAATAGAGGAAATAGTTTCTTTTTATTTAATTATATTTCGGGTTGAAATTAGCAATTATTAATTAAGTTGAAAGAATAAAAAAATCAATGTTTTGTAACATGATATCTCCATTTGTGTTTAATTGATCTTTCAAACTCATAATCAAAAACTCATAATCAAACAACTGTCAAAACATTCCTAATTTCCAGCCAAACCGGTGACTATAAATTCCAGTTTATATTCTAAAACGCTACAAACAAACAATTAATTAATATACGACATTTAGGAATGTCAGTATTACTGACTGAAAACAAGAACGAAAAATTTCAAATAACCAATGTTCTAGAAAACTGATGTCTTCACTCTTTGATCTATCCGCTCATAATCAAACAACTATCCAAACATCCCGTTTTCCAACCCGACAAACGACTACTCATTTCATTTTTTAAAACATCACAGACAAATTCATTCAATCACCAACGACATAGTTTAAAAAAGTTAAATGAGCATTTTACTCTATTCTTAATAATGATTAGATTTGTTATACAAGAGGTCTTTTGGACTAATGAAGGGGGCATGTCCGTACTATCCAACTAAAAAATTTCTGCCTCCGCATGCAAAACACAACCATCGAAAATGCCTCTTCATCATCAAATAACCCTACAATACTTTTTCAACTACATCAATATAAATTTTAAAAAAAAATCAGACATTAGGTGTTACCAACTTTAATAACTAGTTTATATAAGTTAAACTTATATAATAATTTAGCTTACTATTTAAGGAACTACATTATGCATCATATCGTCAATGGACGTTTTATAGAAGTTACATTTGGATATATATAGAGGTCTTTTAGGACTTTAAATATATAGTATACATATTTGAATTTTGTAATTGATGGGTTAAATATATATTATAATGTTGTTATATAAGAAGTGACCCATTTTTATTAAAACTGTACTTATAATTTCTTTTGAATATACTCATTTTTCTTTTTTATTTATCAACTTTTTTAATTATCGAGACTGAGCTTCACATATCAAACTCGAGCCGGTTCATGAGCCTACAACGAGCTTTTTAACTTAGATATTTTTTCTTCAATTTATTAGATATATTAATATATATATTTTTTATTATATAAAATTGTGAAAAACATTCAAATAATATGTATAATATTATATATACATAATATATATGTATATATATAAAAGAAAACTAAATAAAAAAATTAAATAAAAGTTTTATAATAAACGAGCAGATGCCGAGCTGAGCTCTAGTTTAAAAGGACTTGACGAGCCCAACACGAGTTTTAAAAATAAAGTGCAAAACGAGTAGCTCGAGCTCTCTTAAGTCAAAACGAGCCGAGTTTGAGCCTATACGAGCTCATGCTTAGCTCAGCTCGTTTAAACCGACCACTAGACTTCAGTTGATTTTGATTATGTTCTATGTTAGAGTAAACTTCTTTTTGTTTAGTGTGGCTTGGTTCAAATAAAGTTGTGTTTAAAGATTGTAAAAATTTTGATTTTACTTCTTATGGTTTTTAATTTGTTTTATTAACTTCAACCCACTAACATCAATAGTTTTTTCTATTAAATGAAGAGTATTTTTGAACTTTTTATACACAAGGACTGATTGTGTAATTTAGTTGATAACAAATAGAGTTAATTTTAATTTTGTTTCCTAAGATTTGACTATAATAAATGGCTGTTTTGTAGCCTATTAAGGGTCATTAAGAACTACATTTTAATGGTTCATAACATATTAATGATTAAGTGTTAATCATGATACTTAATGGTTAAGAGGTATCATAATGATTTAATCTCTTAACCATTCAATATTAGGGTTACCTTATAACCATTAAGAAACTATAAACTATTAAAAGATAACTTCTTAATAACCATTAAAAAACTATCAAATTCTAACTAATTTTCTCCAAAATATTAAAATCATTAATTTTCTCTAAGTATCATATGGTGTTTCAATTTCACTCCAAAGATTAAAACTACTTGTGAATTATTTGAAGATAAATTGATATTTTTAATATTTTGAAAAAAATCTTTATTTTTAACAAATATCAAAGAGTAAAATCGAACTTAACTCCAAAAAGTATTTTACACATATTATCAATAAAATAATAACAAAACCATCAAGAAATAACATATGTTAAGTTTATTTACTCTAACGCCTTGGTCCAAGAAATAAAAGAAATAACTAAAGACCATAAGTTAGTTTTATTTATATTATACTAAGTAGTAACATTTTTATGCGTAAGAGTGTTGTATCTTATGCACAGGGGGTCTTAAATAAAATTTGAATTTTCACTTTTAATACAAATTTTTTATACCTTTTACATTTTAACTTCTCAAATTTAATTTTTTTTACTTTTAACCCAAAATTCTTCATCTTTCGTAATTTAATCTCACAACTTTTATATTTTCAACTTTATTTCTTTATACATTTTATATTTCGCAAATTTCATATTTTGTTCTAAGTTTTGCAAGTTAACACGACACAACATGCATGTGTGATTTAACATTTTTACATTTTGTTCTGATTTTGGTAAAGTTAAGACAACACAATGTGCGTGCGTGGTTCAATATTTTTACGTCCATTTTTTCATTTAAAGGGTTCATTACAACGCACGAATCCTAGATCGACTTAGTTATATTTTTCTATGTTTACATTTTGGTCTAAATTCTTCGTATTAACACACCACAACTTCAGCGTTGGTGGTCGTTAGAGTTAGTGTGACATTTTTCTTATTTGACATGGTTTTACGCCTCCACAACAACGCGGGAAGCTATTTTTAGTTTATACTAATTTTATCTTTGGACAAAAAGTATTACATAAATATATTGAACGTGAACAAAACTTGTCCACACTAATTAATAAAATTACCCAAATAGTCATTTGACTATTTAAGTTTCCGTAAATAGCCATTGACTTTTATGTTTTTAATTTTAACCTTTTGAACAGCACGTAACTCTAAGTGGCGATACGCCGGAGATACCATGTCTTTTGTGTATCGCCGGAGATACATCAAAGATATCATGACATTTATGTATCGCCGGTAATAATATTTTTAAAAAATTAATTGTAATGTTACTTATATTGATAATATAATTAATTTTATTCATTTAAAAACCATATTTTGAATTTAAAATGTTAAACAATAAATATTAACTAGAATCTAGCCTCTTGCGTTGCAACAAAGATGTAAAATCATACCACATAGCATCTAACATATCATGCCAGTGATCACCAACACCAAAAAAACTCATATTAAAAATATATAATAAAGAAAAAAAATAAAACCGAACTAAAAGTAATCATAACAACGCTGAATCACGCAGGCGAAACATAAAACATATAAAACAATAAGCAAGTTGATCTAGGACTAGCGCGTTGCGATGGGGCTGTTAAATATGTGAAAAGTAAGCGTAAAAACGTTGAACCATACACATGCACACTACGACGTGTATACCCTACTTTGTAAGCTCTTTGTAATTAATCTAACCATGTCCAAAACTGACGCTAAACTTGTGTGTTTGATGTTAATTGTTATCTATAAAAAATAAATGTATAATTTACCTTTCCTCAAACTTTGAAATAGAAAGTCATATTTAATTGTAACTAGTAACTAGTTGTAAACTCATGCACAAACTATTACTTGAGTCCATGTAACGAACCCAACGACGTCCGAAACGAACACCAAAAATTGTGTTTTTGTTATTTGTAAATTGTTATCTTACAGTTTTATTAAAATAAATAATTGTTTTAAAACTTTAGGGAGGTCACACAATATAGTTTCGGGATAATAAATAAATGTAACTAGTATTCAGCCCCACGCGTTGCGGTGAGACCGTAAAACCGTACCAAGTAGCATTAATGTTACATCATTGCTAGCGATCATCAACACTAGGAAAGCTCTTAAAACAAAAGAATTAAAAGCGAACGAAAAATAAACGTAAAAACATTGAACCGTGCACGTGCGTTACGACGTGTTAATGTGTGTAAATTAGAATGAACGTAAAATACAACGTGAGCGTTAAACAGAAAAAATAGATGTAAAAATATCGAATCACATATGCATGTTGCAGTATATTAACTCGAAAAGTTTCAACCAAGACGTAAAATGAAAATTTTGTAAAAATTTTAAAGTAAATGAGATTTAAGTTGAAAGTGAAAAAAAGTGTTAGTGTTAAATGTAAAAGATGATAGCTATAGGGTTGAAAGTATAAAAGTAAAGAAAAGACAAAGTAACTTACAATCTACAAAACATAAGGTACAAACCATTAAGCACAACTAAGTTGGTAAGTAGTATTATATAAATTAGTATGAAGTTCTCCGCGTTGCGGCGGAAGCATAAAATTGTGTCAAGTAGGATCAATGTCACACCGCCACCAACACCAGAAAGCTCGTAAAAGAAATAAAAAAATAAAACTGAATGAAAAGTAGACATAAAAACGAAACCATGCACACGTGTTGCGGCACTTTAATGTGTATAAATTAGACCGAAATGTAAACATAACATGGCCATTAAACGGAAAAAAATAGAGATAAAAATGTTAAACCACAACATATTACGGTATGTTAACTCGAAAACTTTAAACCGAGACTTAAAACACAAAAATTGTAAAAGGATAAAAGTATATGGGATTAAAGTTGAAAGTGAAAACAAATGTAAGAGTTAAATGTAAAAGATTAAAACTATATGATTAAAAAAAACAAAAAAAAACAAAAGTATCAAAAAGCATGAGGTACAAATTATATTTCATATCCAAGTTGATAATTAGTATAATATAAATTAATTATATTGATTAAAAAAGAACATCATATTGTATTATTATTTGAATTAATTAAGATACCAAAAAGATTCCATAAATTCTCCAGCGGCGTCGCGGCGATACCACCTAGCCGACGATACAGGCGTTTTCGCTACTAACTCCGGCGATACAACACCACATCGGCGATACCAACTTGAAAGTGTTAAAACTTGGCGATACCGGATATACTACATGGTTAGGTATCACTGATTTGACGATACGGCGATACCATATGGCTAGGTATCGCTGAGTCAGCGATATTTAATGACGTGTCATTTTTTAATTGGTAGAACAAATTGATAAAATAAAAAATCAATGGCTATTATAATAAAATTAATGGGTCAATTGGTTACTTTGGTAATTTCCTCAATTTTTTTTTCACAATAGAGATATTAACCTGATACAAACAAGCCTGCATGTGGTACAACCTTACAATGTAGAGTTAAAATGATTTTTTCACTTTTGGCCTCTTTAGATTTAAACGTATTTTTTTTCTTAAACCAAGGAGCATTTACATATATCTTATTTCTAAGGTAAAGCACGGGTTGGATTTACTAGTTATAACCAAATGTACATACATATCATGTAATAGTACCGGAGTGAATAACAAAGTGTCAAACGCTTAGAAGTCATAAAATTGATAAACATATGATTAGTAATTAATCAAGCGAAAACAGAAGTGTTGGTATTAGGTGGTTTTTAGAATTTCTTTTAGTCTCAAGTGTTTCTTAGTCTTAGGTGCATCTTTTGTCTTTGCGGCATTAATTTTAGGTATTGCCATCTCAAATTACGTACTCTTTTATCTTTTATTGAAAATAAATTTCGATACAATATTTCTTTTATTCTTGTACATTCTAAAAATTTTCATTTATAAACAGATTTTTCTAAGCAAAGGTTTTTTTTTCAATAATAACATTCATATAGATATTCATTATTATCATCTCACCTTCTCAAACCTTACTATTGAAATAAAAATTTGCTAGATATGTATCTTCGTTATATCATACTAGTTTTTTAGCTCGCCGCACGTTACGACGACATCTTACGTAACGTTATAAAGTATAGATTACAAATTTATACTTTCTAATGAAAACATATTATATTTGACACAACTCTTTTCCAAATAAAATTTATAACAAGACGTAAACCAACTCAAAATATACACAAAAAATAGGTACATTGATGTCATATACGACGTAATAAAACATAGATTAGAATCGATGCGACTCATTTAAAAAAAATATGATGTAACACATAAAGATGGAGAGAGAGGGTAATGGCATGTGGCTCATCTTCATAGCTCTTCCAGATGACTTATTTTCAAATTACCAGACTTTAGTGGTTATTTTATGAATTTTAAAAAGTCACCTACATATGAAATTAATATATAGTATAATATAATACATGATTGCTCTTTGATTTTTAGGTTTTATATATTTATTTATGTATGTTATAATCAATTCAACCTAACGGCATAAGTGCATAACCACATAAAATCTATGGCTTATCATAAATTAATGTAATATTAATTATCAATTTGGTTTGTTCATTGTGATTGTATTTAAAGCTTTAAATGTTGTATCCTTAATAATTTTTATATATTTAACATACTAATTTATATATATTACTAATTATTAATTTATTTGTGCATTATAGGTTGTATCTAACCTTTAGTGGGTTGTACCAACTTTTGTTATTAATTTTCTTACTCTTAATCAGAACGTGTCGCAACGTGTGCGGATGGTTCAACATTTTTATCCCTATTATTCTGCGTTTAATAACCCTGTCATATTGTGTGGGTCTTATATCTATTTATTGTTTTTAATGTTTTATGTTTCATGTGGGGGTGTTTAATGTTTTTACGTCTACTTTACATTTGTTTTAATTTTCACATTAATTTTTTTTCCGGTGTTGATGATTGCTGATAGTGGTGTAATATTGGTGCTATTTGGCATGATTTTTGCCGCAACGCATGGGCTTAATACTAGTTCAGTGATAATTTCAAACTTATTCATTTGTTTACAAGTGTAAAATTCAAATGTTAATTTGGTAAACGAAATTATTAAAGTTCTGAATAAAAATTTGTTATATAATAAGACCTTTTGTTTTAGAAAAACTTAAACAAATACATTTTAATTAATCTTATGATTATAATAAGCACATAATTTCGATATTTAGTAAAAGTCTAAAATGTCAAAGGAATATATGATAGATAAAAAAAATATTCGGTAGGTTTAGAAATTTTTTTCTTCTTCAAATTCAAACCAATGATCGCACAAAAAAGTCCATATATTAGGGACCATTCATTTTATTGTCGGTATCACATATAGAAAACTAAGCATTTGCGACCGGTACACGACCAAGAAGACGATCTCAAACATCTCTGAGTCCAACTTGTATGTTTCAAAAGAAAACCGATGAAAATAAACTCTTTAATCATCCTCCTCCCTCCAATTATGAATTATCGTACGAAAACTGTAGTCTTGCCTCGTTTTTCATCCAATAACTACTTTTACTAATCATATGTGCTCGTAACAGATCCAAGTGTCGTATTCATAAGCCACAAGTAACAACAAACTGCGTCCCCGCCATAACAATGTCATCAACGTCACCACCCATCATGATTTGTTGCTTTCTAATGGTTCAAATGAAAAAAAAACATCCACCAATATCACTGTGGATCTCGTGAGTCCATTCATTAATATTTAACTATACGAATGGTACCACTGATATGTCTATGTGTTACATGTTGTCCTTTTTTTAAAAAAAATATATAGATGTCAGTCATCATTATTTACCAATTAGTAGTACAAAATTTTTGAGCCACCAACCTAAAAATTTAATGCATGAGCTGATATATAATATATACTTTATAACCGTTAATTTTATTTTTTTTAAAATATTTAAATGAACAAAAGATACGAGATCTCCAAACTGGCGATCCAACACGTGCCAACACCTCTTCCGCGCTTGCATTCCAGGGTTACGTGAGAACCATTATGATAGAAGTAGTAGTAGTAATAGTATTAAGTTTCTTAGAGCTCTTAAACGGTCTTGATGGCTCGGCTTGTGTCTTGGTTTGAAATCGGTTTAAGTCTCGAGTGTGAATCGGTTTGGAATCGGGTTGGCTTTGAAAATAATATTGTGGGTTCCATTTGGAAAACGTCAATTAAAAGGGAATTTTTTGTGGGTAATATATTGGTGATGGAATAACAAATTGGGTTATTGTTGTGTGATTTCATTATTGTTTTGAATAAGAGAAAAGATTTACCCGGGACTCAATTCGTATAATCGAAATACGTAAAAATTTGTGTGTGTTATTGGTCCTCGTTACGTGGAAAGATATATTTGAAATAGTCTATCATTTTCAAAAGTTTTTTTCAATTTCATTCGTTTTTTAATTGTACTTTTAAAGCGCATAATTATAAACATAATTTATGTAATTATTCATATAAGTTACGTAATTATTAGCATAAATTATACAATTTAATATGCATAGTTGATCACATGGCAATAATTCAGGGTTTAATATGAATCTAAATGTGTGATTTTACATCATCAATATTGTAGAATAAGTTCATTTTTTTGTGTTTTGATTTGTAGGTAGTTGGAGTTAAAGAATGCTTATTTTGAAGAAAAAGAAGTAAAACACAGAAATACATAGACTGAAGTGGTAAATAGTAAAAGTTACGAAAAGACACAGTGAAGATCATACCAGGTATCATACGCCGATCAACGTATGGGATGCATATTTTTGGATGCATTTGGAAAAAAGAACCGAAAGTTGGGCGTATGATACGCCTAGGGTCGGCGTATCATACGCTGGTGGCTGAACAAACCCCGAAATTTGTGAATTTTCAAGTTTATTTAAACCTATCTAACCCCAATTTGAACTACAACTTTTCCAAGCCAAAAAAATAGGTGATTTCAAAGAGTTTCTTGATCTTTTCAAGCTTTCAACTTATTCCAAATCATCATTGATCATAATCAAATCAAGATTGAAGATATAATGAAGATGATGAGTGGCTAAATCGTTCTCGGTTGCTTTCGGGTGGACAGTTTGTGTCAAGTGAGACGGTTAGTCATGTTTAGGGTTTTATGCTGATCATTTTGTGATTAAATGTACTTGAGGTTTTTGATTGAGTTAATCAACTTGTTTACAAAGAAAGTTATTTGTTTTATCATCAATTTTTAGTTTTCTTGCATCGTTAGCTCATTGAAAAAAGTAAGGTAACATCCACCATTTTTCCAAGTTAAAACCCAATTTTTAAGTTCTATTATAAAATTATTATAATAATTGTAATGAGTCAAATGCATTAAATTTGCAATTTTATATTGTGAATTATTCATTTGTTAATTATCTAAATAACTTGTAATAATTTATGGTTTTTAAGCAATTCTTTCTCATAAAGTTATAAAATGAATAAAGATTTATGAGTAAATATGAATTTTAATTATTGACAATAAATAATCAAATTATAAAGCTTACAAGTTTTATAAATGTTATAAAACTTAACAAATAATTAATTTGGTTTATTATTCATATGAGTGTTATAAAGTCTAGGGTTGAATGTGTAATTTTTAAAACTAAATTTAAAAGCTTTTACATAAAATAACAACTTTCAAAAACCACAGGGGCCAAATGTGTAACTTGGTTTTAAAACCCCAAACCACCCCCACCTTCTCCCCGTCAACCGCCGGCCAAAGGGGTCCCGCGCACCCGACGACTCCTCCAATCTTAAAACGCTCATATAAAAACGAAATTGAACCGATCTTAGACGTTTGTGCATCGGTTTCGAATCAAACACCCAATTTAATTTGGGATTAACTCCTGTTAAACAACACTAACTCAAAACCGAAGTTCGCATTCAAATCTCGAACTCAAACAACTTGAAACCGATCGAATAATGCCTCAACAGTCGAGTGTAAATCATCAGCTCAATGTTCCTAAACTAATAGAACTCTCAATTACATTTTCAACACAAAATCACATCACCATCGAACACCACCTTCATCGCGAACGTTCAACCTAGTCGAACTACACCTTCTGGACATCCTAGGCCAAAATTGATAGAGGGTTTTTGCTTATCATCGACCTTAGAATCAACCTGCAAAGTTAATTTGATTAACAACAAAGTTCGCATCTTGAATCAACATCCAAGTAGCCACGACCTTGTTCCATCGTATCCATCATTTTCGTCTTCAAACCAGGTGAATTAAAAACATGAAACACTCGATTTACTCTGGGAAACAAAAGCCCCATGTTTAATTCGAGTATCGAAATCGATTTCATGCTCAATTGGATTCAATTCGTTTCTAGGGTTCATATTTCTTTTAGGTTTTCTTAATTAATGGATGTATGAAATTATTTTCGAAAACTAAGCAGATTAGGGCTTTAGCCCAACTGGTAACTGGTCCTAACTCTAGGCAGGAGGTCCCGGGTTCGAACCGGGCCTCTGCCAACCTTTTGATTTTAATCTTTGACTACATTTTTAATACAAAAAATTATTATTATATTAATAAAGTAAAATAAAAAATAAATTGTTAACTAGAACATTTCAAAAATTATTAAGTAAATTTTAAAAGTATTAAAACTTATGATTATAGATTTATTTATTTATTTTTTTAAATAACAAAGGTTATAAAACATTATTAATTCTTTCATGTAGTTTAAATGCTAAAAATATATTATGGTTCAAATTTTGATTATTTCAAAACATTATAAATTTATATGTTAAATAACTAATTATTCAAGTAGTTATTAAAATAATTATTTAAATAATTAATTATTCATCTAATCATTTGAGCATGTTTATTCGTTAA
>BJCM01272079.1:0-14866 GCA_018326385.1 Flaveria bidentis | reverse complement strand
ACTACTATTGTTCTTTTCGTTCGGTCGATTATGTTTGCTTATCTTTGTTGTTGTTGTATGCGTGCAACCGGATAGCACAACTATCTCTTTTGGTTATTCGGGTGCTACAATAAACCAATTTAAGAACACATTGCCCTAGATTTCATTTGATTGTCCTAATCGATTACTTTTTATTGTCTCCAACACACGATTGAGCTTCTTGTTTCCCATGCTACCTTGGATGCCAATTAGTGGCCAGGCTATGAAAATCATGAAAAACACCAATTACAAAAGATTTAGAGACTAACCATCCCTAAACTCTTATGAAAATTCGGGTTGTTACATACATTACATTTGACCATCCGTAAACTCTTATGAAAATTCGGGTTGTTATATAGAGCTTCCTATATATCATCTTCTGCATCCTTGTTCTCTGCATCCCAAAGAAGATTTTCTTCTACCAAAGATTGAAAACAGAACCACCCTTTGAATCTTGTTTCTTTTTCACCAATTACCTCATCTATTGCATCACACAAGCCTTGAGCATCCAAGATGGATTCCATCATGATTATCCACATACTGTCATTTGCTGATGTGAGGTTTGGACATTGTAGTGAAACAAAGTTGCTTTCTTTAATTGGAACGATCACTACTATTGTTCTTTTCGTTCGGTCGATTATGTTTGCTTATCTTTGTTGTTGTTGTATGCGTGCAACCAGATAGCACAACTATCTCTTTTGGTTATTCGGGTGCTACAATAAACCAATTTAAGAACACATTGCCCTAGATTTCATTTGATTGTCCTAATCGATTACTTTTTATTGTCTCCAACACACGATTGAGCTTCTTGTTTCCCATGCTACCTTGGATGCCAATTAGTGGCCAGGCTATGAAAATCATGAAAAACACCAATTACAAAAGATTTAGAGACTAACCATCCCTAAACTCTTATTAATAAACTCGAGTCACATAATATCTTAACATTAACAATTTATTTATAATACACCCATTCTAATGCTACCTAACTCTAGCATAATTATACAAATTACTTAGATAACCTAAAAAATTAAACCATTCAAATAGATTATTAAAGTGTTTAATTTAAAACGTTCCATTTTTATCTCCTTTTTCTTTGCGTCTTTATGCTTTCCTTTTCACATGTGAATCTACTTTTTGTTTCTTCCATATCTGATCCAAATTAAGCCAACATGAAGCCATGTAATATTTTGATATAACTATTACGAAATTTTAGACCCAAATCGCTCTTAACTTTCATTTTTGGTTGGAAACATTGATGTTAAGTTGTCAAGTTAAAGATAACAATTACCATAGTTTTATATTCCTCAAAGTTCCATGGATAATAACTTCCATAGTTAAAAATTCCTCAAAGTTCCATAGATAATAATTTCCCTACGTCTATCCATTTTTCACAGTTTTAGCAATAGTTGAAAATACAAGAAATTCTAAACATGCATGACAACCATGGAAATGTGGGTCCAGGTTGAGCGAGCAACAAGCAGCGCCAAGAACCTGAAACCCGACCCAACACCGTTTTAATCCATGCCAAACGTTCACATGACCAAATCATGAATTAATGTACATAAAAATGTTATGTATTGATTATTACAAGAAGCTTAATTATAGTATTTTCCTTTATAATTTATTTCAAATTGTTCATCATATCCTCCCAAGAACAGGACTTATAACTCTCCAAAGCTAGATCCCTGTAGAAAATGAATTAATTGAGCAAAAAGTTAATATTAGAGAGTGTTTGGAGGTTTAAATTAAGAATAACGTACCAAAAAAATAATAGCTTTTCAAATGTATGTTAAGAATAAAAGAAGAAACATCATCTACTTACTAACCTGTTGAATTTTTGTCGCTATAAAAGTATTGATGTCTTCTCCAACATCAAAGGAGCCAGAATCCGTCTCTACTGCTGTTAGCTCTGGAGTAACTGAACGACCCTGAGTGAAAACCGTTATTCTTGGGCATTCTTTAATTTCTAGGGTATCCAAGGATGGCAATGTAAAATCCTGCTTCCCTAAGCAAAATCCCTCAAGACTTTCAAGAAGAATAAATTTTAAGGACCTTAGACAAGGAAGCTTAATCTCTGTGAATTTAGCATCACAATCTTCTTCTTCTTCTTGCTTGACAATTGCCTTTATATTTCCGCACCTACGTATATGTAGCTCTTGGATTTGTACTAGACTACCAACCATAGAACTTGTAAAAACATATTCAAAACTCATACATGTATTTATAGACAATCTTGTTAAGTTTGGAAACTCCAATATTCTTGATTGATTGCTCTTCCATATGTACTTGATTCTTTTCATATACTCCAAGTCCATTTCTCTTAGCTTTGGAATTTTAACAACAGTTTGTGATTCATTGTTTGTCACTTCCAATGCTACTTCAAATACCTCCTCTAAGTCACTACAACCTTCAGCATGAATTGTTTCAAGCTTTTGTAGGTTTTGACACTCACTTGACGGAATGATCTTTTTAAGTTTGCAACCATATGCCAGTTTGATTTCCATCAAATCATAATAAGACAAACATCTCCTGTTTGAACTAGCAGTGTGGGAGCTTATGCCATCTAAACTTATGGATGGTGTCTGCACAAGCCAAAAAGGGAAAGAAAAATTATAAATAGAATGTTGGCTTAATCTTGATGGGTATGGGTCAAAGTTCGGATAATCTAGAAAGCCTATTTGTTTACATGTTTTTAGTGTTTTTAATTGGTCATGGGTGGGTTAATTAATTAGTGAATTAATTTAGTGGTTTAGTGGGGTAAGTGGTCTCCCTTATCTATAGGAGTAAGGTTTATTTTCTATTTAATGCAAGTCTTTGAGTTGAATGAAATTAATAGAGCATGAGTTTGAAGCAGTAACTTCCTTCTCTACACATTCACTTGTGTGATTGGGGAGAAAAGATAAGGCTTACATTAGACGTAACATTTATCCGTGTTCTAAATGATTCTTAGAATCCCTTCGATCTGTCCATTTTCACAAGTAAAACAACAACAGTCATACCCGGTAAGTCCCACCCACAGCAAAGCTATTGGTAGGGTCTGGGAAGGATGAGATGTAGGCAAATCATACCTCCATCCCAGGTGATAAGGAGGTTGCTTCTAGTGAGACCCTCGGCTCTAAAACAACCTTCATAATAACATAATACAAATATATGATGCTAGTGTGATAGTGACTTATATGGACCAAGGTAATCATGATAGGCTATCAAAAATAGAAAAAAACACGTCATTTGGATTTTTAAAATAGGTATGATACATACATATAACACACCACATAGGCACATAGACAAAAAATAACATGCAAAGGTCATTGTGCAAAATTTAAATATTTAGTTCTAGAATGTAAATATGCTTCATCCTCCTAACAGTCCTTGGCCCTAATTCTATGTCTCCACAAACTCCTATCCTTAACCATTTCCTCAAAGAGTTGCAAATCTCTCAAGTCATGCCAAATCAATTTGTTCCATGATAGTTTGGGCCTGCCTCTACTTCTTCTTATGTCCATAAAGATAGCCTTAGTAGTTTTAATTGTGGTAGACCTTCTCCTAACATGTCCAAACCATCTCAATCTCTCCTCTCTTATATTATCTACTATGCTAGTCACCCCTAATCTTTCTGGTAAATACTCATCCCTTATCCGGTCCGGCCTAGTGCGCCCACATATCCACCTCATCATCTATCCACTTTCATAAGTAGGAAACTTAAATATGTAAGGCCTGATTCAAGGTGCTATGTATTTATTTCATAGAGCAATATGAACTTGCATATAAACTAGTATTAATTAATGTATTTATTGCTTTTACTTGGATAATTTCTTATTTAGATAATGCAAAATGAAACAAAACATACTTGATGCAACCTGGGTGTCATGTTAAAGTTGAGGCCATATTCAGAATTATGTTTGCCGAGCTCTGTATACATGTATTTGAACCTGGGAGCTGAAGATCGACCTGTTGTAAACGCTATTATTTGGGGGCAATCATTGATCATAACATAATCTAATAATGGCCATTGCAATTCAATATTCATCCCCAGTAAGAAACCTTCAAGGATTGGTAGATGGGCTAATTCAATTGATTTAAGATGTGGAAATACCACATCCTCCATTGTATGTTCTCCAAATTCTTCCTTCACAACCACTTTCATTGCCTTGCAATTTTTGATAGTCAACTTCTCGAGTTCCTGTAAGCTTTTAAGAGTGGAAAATGTGAATATGTTTTCCAAACGCTCACAATCATCAACTGTTAAAATCTTTAGGCTGGGAAGTTTGTGCATTGTACTAATTCTTGGTCTTGGAATTACGACTGAAGTTGTACTACAACCACTAGTATTGTCATTGTTGGTCTCTTTAGTTTGAAACACCTCAAGGTTCGGTAGGTGGACAAGTTTAATTGATTTTAGATGAGGAAAGACCATGTCCTCAGATGATGACAATATATGCTTTTCATATTGATCTTCCCTCACAATCATTTTCATTTCCTTGCAATTGCTTATCGTCAATGTTTCAAGTTTCTTGAGACTTTCAAGTGTGGAAATCGTGAATACGTATTCCAAACAATGACAACCACTGATTTGAAGATCCTTTAGGTTGGAGAGTTGATGCACATTACTAATATTGTAAATGTTCATCTCTGTAGTTTCAAACACCTCTGTCATTGAACTACAATATTGTATACTCAGCACTTGAAGCTTTTGCATTCGTCCTGCTCCATAAGATGGGATCACACTTGATAAAGCATGACATTTGTATATATGAATCTTGTTGGAGTATTGGCATAATAACCATGCAGCATCATCCACTTGAGAAAACTGCAATAAATGAATAATTAAGATTGAATTGTGATCCTTAATTATCCACTGCATATATGTTATTTAAAAGATGTGACGTGGGCAATAATATCATAATCAGACACTTTTGGATGGAAATTGGTATGTTTAATCCAATCCGCGTGTGTGATTCATAATTTTTTTTATGATACTTGAAACAATAAAAAAATCAGTAGCTATTTTATCTATTTTCCTATTTGAATTTAGAAAGGAGAAATATTTTAACAACGAGAGAAGGATAGATAAGGAAAGAAAATAAATGAATATTAAAAAACATGGTTGAATACCTAGAAAACATACCTTAGATTGACCACTACTTATGTTGGTTGTACCCTTGGCAAAACCACCATCAATATGCTTGAGATTACACAGGTTAGAGAGCTCGAGAATATCAAGATGAGGGAACAAGTTCGTGGTTGTGTGGACAGATGTAGATGCTATCATTCTATCATCTCTGTTTGAAACTACTTCTTCAATACCATCACAAGAGATTATGCTAACTTGCCTTAGGTTGGTGAGAAGTTTCACCATGAGAGGTGAAAACAAATACTTAATGCTTTTGCAATCATCCATCCTTATGGTTTTGAGGTTTTGTAAGGAGCATTGTGGTTGGTGTTTGTGATGAATACACAATTCATTCCAATTCTTGCACTTCCACACATGTCTCAACGTGTCGATATGTTGTAACTGTAAATTTTCAAGGTTGGGAAGCAATAGTAATGGTTGTTGAGATGTTATCAATTGATCTTTTTTACTTGGAGACTCTATCTCAAACACCACCTCCACCCCTTGAAAACTATCAAACATAATATAACGAAGTTGATGGAAGTTGTTTGTGATACGATCGGATGAGAATGAAAAAATAGACATATTATCACCCACATTTGAAATCTCTTCCTTTGACCTTGTAATAATCTGCATTAAAAATAAAAAAAATATATATATCCCAACAACAAACGTAAAGCAATTCCCCTCTCTCAATAATAAATTTGTATCTACAAAAATTGTTATGACTTGAATGAGGCAGAAAGTGTCATTTCCACCTATTCGAAATTTACTTTAAGAGTTTAACAAGAACACCACAAATGGCCTAGCTTGCACATTAACTAAAACTTATCAAACCCTGTAAGTAATGAAAAAGTTTCTGTAATAGTTCTTCAAAATATCACAGAGGCTACATTCAACAATTGATAGTTATGATTATAAAGTGCTAGAAAATATATTAATTTATTAGTAATAGTAGTGGTAACGATTAACGAAACCATGACATGTGAAGGAAAAAAAACCAAGGGCCTTGTGATTTAATTAAAATGTTTAAAGACTTTATTTCTAATATTTTTATTTTCATTATTACATTTATTTATTATATAAAGCATGATGTTCAGATGATGAAAGGTTAGTAAGATTATCCACATTAAATTTTTAATAAGAAAGAGTAATTTAATTAAATATATAGAAAATAGAAGACATACCTCTTGTGCTTGGCTACTGTTAACCAATTCATTCTTTCTCTCATCAAATTCTCCACAATTCCAAATTCTGATGTCCTTAAGTGCTCTCATATCAAAATTGGTTGTGTTAGGCATCACTATATTTCTAAATCTGGCACATTTATTGACATTGATGGATTGAACAGCTTGAAAGCCACAAATGAGTTGATCAGAGTTGTTATTTTCAGCATCTTTTATCCTCCACACCTCTCTTAAATTTTCTAAGTTAGATACTCGAATGCTTCTCAAGCTGCTACTGCTGGTAAGATGATTAGTTTTATCCAAGCCTATGTTGAAAAGCACTTCAATGGAACCACAGTTGGAAACTGTAAGATATTCCAAATGACTCAGTATTCGCATCGGATTGCATGGAAAAATATTAACAAGACTGTTACAATCTTCTACTTGAATCTCTCTCAACATAGAAATATCATTAACTTCCTCCTCACTACTAGTAATTTCACACGCCCATATCTCCTTCAAGTTGTTAATACGACTAATTCTTAGTTTCTCTAACTTTGGAATCACTACCTGCATAAAAATCAAGCCTTGTACGTTCAGTATAACATCTTATTTAAATAAAATATGAGTGCCTTGTAAGTGGTAATAAACTGACCTATAATAATACATAAATCAACTCATAAGTTTAGTAATGAAATATATTTACCTCTTTGCTCAAGAATGGTTGCTTTGCAGAAATATTGACATAATTCTCAGGAAAGATGCTAGTAACATTCTGGAGTTTATCAAGATGTAATTCCACAAGTTGTGGTAACTCCAACAGATTGAGGGGGTCACACAAACTTACAAGCTCTGGTAAGTTATACAAATGCAGAATCTTTAACTTGTGAAATGTAATCACTCTGACTTCACTATTATCACAATTTATCATTGATTTCAAAGCTGGACATGACCTAATTTCAAGGCTCTCAAGCTTTGTCAATCCTTCTGTCATTGGAATTGTGAAGAGATAGGCCAAGCTTGTACAATAGACAACTTCTAGCACTTTTAAATTGCCAAAGGAATGTTGAGGAGGATGGGTTGAGACATCTCCGAGATGGTTCATATCCTTCACTTTAAGATAAAGTATCTCTGTTTTCCCAAACAACTCACTAATTTTGCATTCAACAAGTTCACTCCTGCTAGTCACAAGCTTCAATGTATTTTTGAATGCATATACCTTAGTGTCATTGTCACTTAACTCAGAGAATTGTATTCTGTCAAATAGACAACCCACAGATATTCTAAACCTTTCAAGTTTTTCAAAGGACATGTATTTCGGTTGGGCGTTATTCTCAAAGAATTCAACCTCTAATGCAGAAAGTTTTTTTGAAAGCAACTTCAATTCTTCACAATTGGCATCTGTGAACCTTATAGGGATCTGAGCACCAACTCCAAGATAGAGCTCTTCAAGTTTATCCAAGTTTTGTAAGACACCATCATCAATACAAAAGTCGTACGAGCTTCCAGTCAAATTAAGTAACTTTAGCTTTTTCAACTTCTGCAAGTTGGATGGTAATTTGTGGACACCACAGTGAGCAAGGCTGAGCACTTCCAAATTGATAAGGTCTCCAAGAAAAGAGATATCATTACCCGCCAACACAGATGAATGAATAGATAGTGCTCGAAGGTTGGTCGAGTATCGCGGAAGCAATGAACCATGCACATTCTCATAAGTCACAACCTCAAGTTTCTCCATCCTTGTATAAAAGTCTGCCGGAAACTTTAGCTCTTTATTCTCACCCATTAGCTTAAAAAACTTAAGATTTGGGTGATTAAAATCTTTTGGAATCTCAGACATATCTGCACACTTTATTAGCATTCTCTCATAAGACTCTTCTTCTTTAAACTGCTCCCAAACATTACTATTATTATATGCTATTGAAGCTTGCTTGACTTTTGAAAAGCTGCTTAAAACAAAATCTCGCACAAGGTCATGCATTTTCACACATCCTTCACGATCACTTTCGATCAACAAATTTGAACGTATGAGTTTCTTAACACAGGTGTTTAGCCGGGTTCTTGCTTCTGCTATAGTATGCTCGTACTGAAAAAACTTCAATCCCCATCCATATTTCAGTATGTCCTCTTTGCAAATACTATAGTCCTCTGGGAACAAGCCACAGATGAGAAATACTGATTTAAGATCCTCATCTTTGAGATTCTCATAGCTAATCTCAAAAATTTCTTTAATATTATAATCATCACATCTGCTGTTGTGTAAACGTGAACGTGCGTTTACCCATTCATCCGTTTCCGTGTTAGCACCTAGAGCAGAGGCAATGGCGGTTATTGCAAGTGGCAAACCACCACATCTCTTTATGATATCTTCTGCAATCTGGTGCACGTCACGTCTAATATCACTATTTGGAGCTAGTCGTGTTGTTTCCCAGAATAATTCTTTGTCTTCTGGTTCTTCCAGAGGTTTCACTCTGAAAATCAAACTATCTTCAACTTTCATCTGAGAGCAAACAGTTTCTTCTCTTGATGTGAGTAATAGTTTGAAACCATTTGGCAAATCACTTGCTAGTCCAATATGTGTGAGGTTGAAAACCTCCCAAACATCATCTAGTATTACCAAAAATTTCATTTTACCCTCTTCTGACCTCGCCTGCAATCTTTTCTTAAGACTCTCAGCCCTTGTATCTATAGTTGTTTCAGATAGAGCGCCACCCGTTAACTCTGCAACTTTTTGTTGAACTTCCATTGGGCTTGGATTTCTCCCAATAGCCACCTTCACAATGTAGTTAAACATGTTCTTATCCCTGGCATCCTTCTCCAGTTGTTCCATCATTGTAGTCTTTCCGACACCAGGCATCCCGCAAATAGCCATCTTTTGGGTGTTAATGTTGTCTGGTTCAAGGAACTTCAGTGCCTTACTGAATATCAAATCTCTAGACTTGATTTTGTTTTTGTTTTTGTTTTGGTTTTGGTCATCCTCATGAACTGCTACAGAAGTTGATGGCCTTGAGTGACTAACCTTGCTGAGAGGTATTATGTCATTTGTCCATGACATCTCAGCTTTTTCCTTCATAAGCCTGTCTATCTCTATGCTAATATCAGCTGATCTTTTCCCTGATATGTATTTAGTTTTTATGTTAAAGCATCGAACTCCACGTGTTGGAATTCCCTCCACACTTGCTTTGATATCTTCGACTTCTTTCAACCAACCCGGGACGCGACTAGGTACCATCTGACTGTTTGCTTTCTTTGACACCTCCTGAGTATGCATATCTTCTGTTGCACCATCCAACTCTCTTACTTTTTCTTGCATGACTCTAACATAGTTTGAAGAGGAAAACAAGAATTTCAATTCTCTCTTAACCGGCACAAGCACAGATTCGACGATGGGAGCTAAAATAGTAGTTAAAATGTCCATTTTCTGAACGTACGTAGAATCTGTATCTGCAGTTTTACACAGACAGTAAATTAAGTAATAAGGGAGTGAAATGTTTATTAAAGCATAATTACAAGAAACCAAGAATAATTTATGGGAACGAGTTCACAAAGAGACACTTAATTGGAGTAAACATCGTTACTAACACATTTTTATAATTACATGCTCATGGATCCACATTTCTATACTCGATCAATAGTTTTCCTAGGTTTAAATGATAATATAATAACAGGGAAAACTATGGTACAGTTGGTAATTCCTAAGCTCAAAATAAGTCGGTGGAGTCAAGGGTAGAGTTTGAGTCCTATAACATGTTGGTGCTTTGAAAGCAACACCCCATTGAAAATAGTAGTTAAAATGTCCGTTTTCTGAAGGCTTTTTTTATGACTGATATTGTGACCAAACCTTTAGTGATCAAAACTTCGTGTGAAGTTTGCAACCGAAACATCGTGAGAAGTTTGCAACCAAAATGTTACCAACAAGAATGGCGACAGGAACTATTTATGAGCAAGCCTTTTTGTGACTGTTTAAAGATACAAAGATTTATATTTGTTTTCAAAACAATTCGGGTCGCTGTATTTGGACCATCTTTGGACCAATTTAATCTTGTTTTATTTTTTGAAATTAGGGCTTGTATTTGTGAGCAAAACAATTTCGGCTCCTATATTAACGAATGTTTTCGCGAACAATATAACATCTATTCTATTTTATTTTTTCGTTTTTGTAAACTAGTGATTGATTTGCATACGAAACAATTTTGCTAGTTATATACGCAACAATTTTGCGACCAAATTAGTTTTATTTGATTTGATTATATTATTTTATAAAAATAGTGATCGTATCATTGTATTTGTCATCGTTTTGTGACAGATGCAAAATCAGACGTTAGTCTCGCAACCATTTTTATTTTGGTCAGCTTGTGGCATATATTGTAGGGTTGCTAACGTTGAAACCACTTGATTTCGGTCGCTAGATGCTTGTTAATTTTGAAATAAAATTTGTTGGTAGCATATTTTGGTCACCATTACACATTTTTGTTGTAATGTAAAGACCACGTGGTGAGCTATCACATGACCGGCAATCGAGCTTACTTTTGGAAACTCAATGAAAGGATAACCAGAATAGTTAATTTTGGTGAAGACTAGTGTTGGATCTAGAAAGGCTGGTGCAATCAAAACCAAATCACTTAGACTATTTTTGGGTGTAACTAAGAAAGGACTTCCGAAGCTAAGTATGGAATTTTTGAAAGAAATGGAGTTCTTCCGAAGACAAAGTGTAAGATCATCTTTCGAAGGAAAACTCTAACTTCCGAAGCCAAAGTATCCACTTCTGAAGATTCAAGACTTAGAAGAAAAGATAAAAAGTCAACTTCCGAAGTATGAAGATATGAAGAATTCCTCAAGCCTCGGAAGAAGTAGCCTCTTTCGAAGTATAAGTGGCTTCGGAAGAACTTGTTCTTCCAAAGACAACTAACCTTCGGAAGACACTAATATAAACTAGTGGACATAAGTATGGTCTATCTGACACTCCGCTGCAGACCTCTGAGATACTGCAACATTTTCTCAAAAGCCATATAGTTGACTATACTTTATTCCATTGTTCACCTTTATCGGTTAGTACAGTTGCGAACTTTAGTTTGTGACAAAAGGTAAGTTATGGACATGTCATGACTACCATATCTTAAATAATACTTTATCTAAGATACCTTAACTATAGCATTGTAGTACATGTTTTAGTTATAGGTTTCCAGCTGTTATCAAAATATATCCGGATGTAGGATCTAGTATATATAGTTTCTCATTGTAACTCTTGTGGTATGCTTGTAAGAGTCTTGTAATACTTTGAGTTGAGAAGTAATATATAATAAGTGCCTTGAAAATTATTTCTTTGCGTTCTTTGCTACTTAGTATATTATTATCAACTCTTAGAAGAGATTCTACTTCATCTGATTTGAGTGTAGTATAAGTGAGTTTGAGAGAAAACCAATTGTTAAGTGACAAAACCTGATTCTGCCATTGGTATCAGAGCTTTTTAGGCTCTTGATTGTGAGATCTTACTATCCAAATCAATCTGTTTTCACTCCTCCTTTAGGAGGTTTCATTTTGAATAAGTAATAGCATGTGTCTTTCTATGTTGTAGTAGTTAGTTTCCTATTTTGAATGGGTCTTTGTTTACGTTGCATGTATGCCTGTTCAAGGCTTTATTGGGTTGTTCAATAAAGCAACTAGCTTATGTTAATCGTTATGCAAGTAGTTATCTTTTACAAAAGCAAGCATATATTTCTTTCTTTTATTCTTGTACATAAGTTTTATGTTGAACTAATCTTAGGTCTAACCTATATTTGGCATCAGTGCCTTAAGCTCATACTATTGGAAGGTTTTGAAGAAGCAAGTGGAGCCCTGATTTCGTGAAAGCAGACCGTGAAAAAGAAAACAAGTATTAAGGGAATCGATTTGTGAAAATCGGTCGATTAGTAGCAAGTTAAAGCAAGACGCAATAAGGTAAAGAAAGAGGCGCCAATACTAAAGCAAGTCCAACAAGAAATCGAAGCAAAGCGCAAGATATAAAGATTGAAGCAGTAATGACAGATAACGTATGAATAGTAGCAGTCCACGAGTAAGGAAATGTACCACTTTAATGTGCTAAATTAATTGAAACTAACTAAAATTCTTGGTCTATCTTGTTTGAGATGGTGTTAAGGGCATACAGTTTATGGGAGTCGTGAATCCCGTAAGTAGAGCAAGTTTGGAAGAAAAAAAAGAACTACACCATGCTAGCCCTTATCTTTCAAACTCTACCGAGATACATACTCCTACAAGTTTCAAAACATAAAGACGTGATAGATGTTAGGAAACCAATTCAGGTTCGGTATTTAGGAGCCGATTGGGTCTAGAAACAAAGGTTGCAAAATCTAAGTAGTGATTTGGAGATAATGAAATGAAAAAGAATGAGACGATCAATGATTTTTCGAGTAAGATTAGTGCCATAGTGCCAAATTCATGACTCTAGGTTCTAGTCTTGATGAAGAACTGATATTGAGAAAGTTTCTCATTTGAATGCTAAGAAAATATTTACCGATCGTAGCCTCCATCGAGCAATACTCGGATCTTGAAAGGATGTCTATAGAAGAAGTCATGGGAACACTTAAAGCATTCGAAGAAGGACTAGAAAAACCATGATGAAAAGGTTGAAGATCTAGGGTAACTTTTGTTGACTAGTGGTGAGCATGAGGATAGAAAAGATTGACCGAGAAGAGGTAGAGGCGAGAGAGGATCCAATATAGGGGAAAGAGGATGTGGAAGAGGCTTGGGTCAAGGAGATAAAGCGGGTTTCGATGTTATGAGTGTGAAGTATTTGGACACTTTACAAATGAGTGTACAAAATTAAAGAACACAAACGAAAAGGCTAACTTGATCCAAGAGGATGAACCAACTCTACTTTGATAGATACACGAGTCATCAAGATTTAGGTGGTGAATGTTGGGTAAATCTTAATCATGTCAATGGGTATGGGTCACGGAGCTAAACTCATGTGCTTTATTTGAATAAGTTAGTAATTTAATTATTATTGAAAGCGTCAAAATTTTGTTTTATTGCATGTGCATGGACTAGGTTTTTATTTTGTTGAGTCTCATGAATCTTTAGGAGGTTTCCTTTAAATTAGCTAATAGCATGTGGCTTTATTTGTTGCAGTAGTTAGTTTCCTAAATGACCTTCTGAACACTTTACTATTGTTGCTGTCGAATTTGACGTTTTGTGCTAATCTAATGTTCTAATTTTCGGGACGAAAATTCCTTTAACAAGGGAATGATGTGACAACTCTATTTTTTTTTTCAGGTTAACATCATTCCCTACAACTTTATAATTAATCAATTTAACTTATTAAATGATATTAATCAATTTTACTTATTAAATGAAAATGATTTTGTTATATTTAATCCTAATGCCAACTCTTAATAAACAAACACTAATGAAAACTTAAAGTGCAATTTGGAAAAACTTGGGGGACCAATGTGCAACTTTTGCACCAAGTATCTTGCATAACCATAACCCTCCTCCCTCAGATCACACAACTGATCCCATTCTCTTCTCCATCTTCAAAACCATATCCACGCAACCCCCTTCATGACAGCTATCTTCCTCTAGTGACACCCCACGTTGGCAGCCTCTCACGCGACGGTTTATACTATCTCCGACAACCTTTTTCCACCGTAACATCCCCTCGGGTTTGCTTGACGATCACAACTACGACTACTCGCGTGGTGAATCGCAACCCCTCGTCTTTCGGTACGTTTCTCTATCCCGGGCGATCGATTTTGTTGTTCGGTTATTAGGCGGTATTGTGTGTGGGGGCTGCGGCAACTCGGGTAGTGTTGCCATTGTATGTGTATTAAGTTGTATATATGTGTGTTTATGCGCATGTATGTGCACCGGGTTTCTATGGGTACGTATCAACGCGATCTGCGACGACTATGTGTGTGTTTGTGGGCTGCGTATATAGGTAATTATGGTGTGCGTGGGTGTTTTGTGTGTGTTTCTGTGAACTGCATGATGTTGGTATGTTGGTGAGATGTGTGTGTGTTCCTACGCATGTGATCCTGCATATGTATGTATGTTTATGTTCAATGGGTATGATTCCAAGCATTCATGTATGTTCATATTAAGAAAATGAGAAAAGTTCATGCGTAGGTATGTATGCTTTAATTATGCTTTATATTCCTGTGTTTCTATTGCCATGTAGGTGTGCTTGTTAGTGGGAGTTGTACTAATTAAATATATATGTATATGTGGGGATAAGTATATCGAATTGGGTGGTTTCATGAAGGTGTAGTATATGTATGTCTTTGTCCGTTGGTATGCATTGTGAATATTAGTGGGGGAATGAACATGGTTGTGATCGTGCTATGGCAGTGTGTAAATTGTGTGTGCGCTTTCTTTTTATTAGTTACATATGGGTGCATGTATAATATATAAATAGGTGTGGCATATAAGATAGTAAATATGTGTGTTATATATTATGAAATATATATATATATATATATATATATATATATATATATATATATATATATATATATATATATGAAGTGTGTGCGGGTAATATAGTTATTCAATATGTGTGAGTATGACATGTTGG